>NIPM01000455.1:0-134033 GCA_002738285.1 Holacanthella duospinosa | reverse complement strand
GGGATAGCAAAATTGAATGAAGACCTTAGCACACTTACAAGACGTTTCAATTATCTGGAGCAGGATTTTCATAGAGTGAAACAAGATTTCCATAAGATTAAGTCAACACAATCAGGCTCCATGTATGCAATTTCATTTATTACAACTCGTCTTTCTCAAGGTCAACAGATTGTTCGTGCNTCATATATTACAACTCGTCTTTCTCAAGGTCAACAGATTGTTCGTGCAAGTAAAAGAGCGTGGGACGATAACAAACTATATGCTCCATTTTTTGATTATCTCAACTACACTTTACCATGTGGTAACAGCTGCCCAATACAATATGCTGCAGGAAAAGTCTGTCGCCTTTCATATGATAGATCTATGATCTACATGGATTTTAACCCGCCGATAGTTAATAAGACTCTTCAACTATTAGAAGCCGATCCTGTCGACTTAATCTATCAAACAGAAAACCAAACTTGTGTGATAAAGAACATTAGACCGCAAAATGTTATAATATCCAAACAAGAAAACTGTGTATACTCAGTCAATGTCAAACATTCAAATTTGATACTTTCACCCGCAAATGAGTGCAAAAAGGCTTCAACACTACCAGAAAGCACTAAGTACTTTAGATTGGACCACTGTAACCCAAAACACCAGCACGATGAGAGAGATTTTATTCAATTAAAACCTTATCATGGAAATATTCACATATATTGCGCTGGAAGCACAATTACTATCAGTAACAATAAACAACCATGCCCAAATCAAACGTTTATTCTACCACTGAACTCGGAATTTGAAATAAACGGACAACATTATCATGGAGAAGAATTTAAGCTTAATCACCAGGAGGAGATTGATCCTACTTGGACTTTAAAAGCGAATTTATTCCTACAACCCAAAGTAGAATTAAACAAGCTAGTTCTAAGGCCATCCACTGAAAACCTATCAATGAACAATACAAAAGGAAATAATTCAGATGCATACTTCCCTTGGTTTATATTAACAATTGTCATAATAATCATATTAATCTTGAAATTTTTAATTTTGTCTTATATTATATACCATAGAAGAACAATTAGAAAAAAAACTAAGGAACCAACTGTTCTCTACAAAAAGTCAGATGGGACACAAGGGACATCGGAAGTAGTCGAGATTGGGGGATAGTGTGAGAAACAATGACTCACAATCACGACATGAACTCAAGATCCAGGAATTGGACCCTGAGTCATCGTGTCCTTTCTACTTTGCCTTATGTAAATAAATAAGTCCTTTAAGGACGATATTTTAGGAATCAAGGATTATTACAAATTAGTCATAAACTGCATTTCACATAGCATTTATGAACTTTCTAAAGCCTATAAAAGCGGCTGTTAATCATAGTATTCAATATACTGTTACTCTGTCCTTTTTCACTTAAAGAACACCTAATAAAATCGCAAAGCCTACAAGTCTTGTGTTATTGCTGCAACTCATAGATCAGAATTTACAACATGACCTCATCCTACAACAATTTAAATACTTATAGTTCGGGAAGTCTCGTCAGCCAATTAATTTCTATTATTGTATTCTAGTGACAGTTTTTCCATAATGTTAAACTAAATACTTCAGCCTCAGGATGTACTAGGGTTAGTTTTTCTAATTTCAATTAAATTTGAAAATTCGAAAGAAATTAGCCCGAATGCTATGGTAACGGGTCACTTTTGTTGACCGGATTGTTACTCAATGCCATCCTGTGTATTCTGTTACTTTTGAGTTTTATCTTGTAATGCTCCCTCTAGTTATTATAGTATTATTACTCTAAGGTTTTCCATGCTTTTCCTAGGCAACAAATAGGGAATTCCCTAGCAAAACTGATATTTTGAGAAAGTTTAAATTGGCTTTAAGATCAAAACCAAGGTTGCTATGAGGAATAATCCAAAAGTCCTCTAAGAGGTTAGCCCATAACTATTATTTTTAGGAAAATTATCAATTCTAAAAAAATAACAAACCTTCGCTTTTGTAAACAAATTTATTTTTTTTTACTTTCGAATTTATTAACAGTTTCAAAAATATAATTAATTGAAAAATGTCGACCTGTATTATTAAATCTTGTCGAAATAATTTTTAGTGTTAATAAATTTACACTAATAAAAATTTAATCAGTAAAATTGATATTGAAATTAAAAAATTGTCATAGTAACATAGTTTGAAATTATACTGGCTGACGAAACGTCAGCCAAGAAAAAAAAATTAAAATTCAAAAAAAATAATAGTTATGGGATAACTTCTTAGAGGACTTTTGGATTTTATTCCTCATAGCAACCTTGATCAAAACGTTGAATCAATATTTAGGATCGTAACCATTAGCAACGTTACCACTATTATAGTAGTTATTTAGTCTGTAGTGGTATCAACAAAATTTAAATGGAAACACCAATTTACTTAAAAATATCATACTGAGAACTCGTGGGAAATAGAAATCTCATACAAAATACAGATACCATAACGTAAAGGCTCTGTTCTTCTGGACCAGTGTTGAGACTGCGCACTTGGTCAACAGATTTGCTGGTTTGCTTTTGCCATAAAATTCTCTAGATGCATTATCAGAATGCCCGGAATTATTTTGTGACCTGTAGTGATTTTTTCAAAGATCTAGTTTTCCAAAAATACGAAGTTTAATGTTTGATGTAGTTAATAGCTTTATTTGCAATTTCTGCCTATATCTAAGTTTACCCTCTTCTATCCAAAATATTTAAAATATAAATTTTAATTTTTTTTAATTTGGATAAATTTTTCGAATTTCCCCGCAATTACGGTTAAATCTGCCCTGCTGCGATTATTGAGATAAACATGTTTATGGTATGAATTAAAATGTCAAAAACTCCATCGGCAAATCATATTAAAAAGATATAATATTTTGAATAAAGAGCACGGATGGTTTATATCGTAAGACTTGCCAGGTTGCCAATTTTACTTGTAGTAAACAATTTTTTGAAATAGAAGGAGTTGTTGAGGTGTGGTAATAAAACAGCGTTTATACTTTAGTCAATTTTGAAGTAAATGAATCAAAGCTAGTTAGTAACAAAAGTATGGACAATAGTGAGGACAAAGCTCCAAATTCTGTAGGCATCAATATCGAAATAGTAGTGGTTGAATTTATTATTATTACTTGAAGGTGTCGCAGGTTTATTATTAGCAGAATTGGGTAATTAATGACTTTTCCAGTCGGATTAGGGATTGCAGATTGAATTTTCTCAAAAGCCTAGATTGGAATTACGAATTAGGGATTAACCAAAGTAGACGAGACGGATTAAGATTAGAGATTAACTTTTTCAAAACCTTAGCGGGATTAAGGATTGCGGATAACTTAATCGTTAATCCCTAATCCCAACGGATATAATTTTTTTACCCACCTTAGAAATTTAATTCAAAAGTAGTTAATACAAATTCAAAATTAATTTTCACTCTAAAATGGCTATGACTGTAAACTATAAGTTAATTTTCAGAGCAATTAATTGGTTGAAAACTTTATCGGAGAGTTGACATCTTCTTGGTTAGAGAATTGAGTCTCCATAGCTGAATTCATGTTCAATAGGTACAGATGAGGGTAATGACGTATTGTAACGACGGAATAATTTGAGAATTGCTGGAAATTAGTGAAGCGAGTTCAAATCATGAGACGGGTCTTGGAAATATTTAGATTTACTCTTTAGATTTGAAAACAGAAGGNGGTGAAGCGAGTTCAAATCATGAGACGGGTCTTGGAAATATTTAGATTTACTCTTTAGATTTGAAAACAGAAGGTCCATGCTGTTGACTTTTATTGAATATTTAAAAGTATAATGAATTGCTCACAGATGTCGCACTTCTCAGGGTTGGCCAACCGTATACTACGTCCTTGTAGTANTAAAAGTATAATGAATTGCTCACAGATGTCGCACTTCTCAGGGTTGGCCAACCGTATACTACGTCCTTGTAGTATACAGAAATCGAAAACTACAAAAGGAGTATTAGTATCTTTCGTAGTTTTCGTATAGTTCATATCTTTCTTTNAACTACAAAAGGAGTATTAGTATCTTTCGTAGTTTTCGTATAGTTCATATCTTTCTTTTTTTAAGCGCATTCCTATTTCTAAGCTTGGGTGGTCTCTCAAAACGACCGAAATCATCATTCGTTATAGGTTGACTTTTTTTCACATTAGTAGCAAACACGATTTAAAAAAATACTTTAACAAAAGCCAGTAACGAGAATCACATTCGACCTCCGTGACGCGGAGTTCATTCACGATTTTGAGCTTCAAAACACAATCTAATTTCAAGCTACCAGAAATTTCGCAATTTTTGGAATGCCACGTCCAAAAGATTGCATTTGGGAACATTTTCACAGGGAACAAAATCCCAAAAGTCACATACCTTGGGCCAAGTGCAAGTTATGTCAATGGAGAGGTGCTGGAATTGTAAAAACATTGAAGGCACACTTCTCAACACACAGTATCGAAGCATTCGATTTCGGTACACAAGGTAGTAGAATATGTCGGATTATTAGAATCAGAATGGTTTGTTATATCTATTACTTTTTGCCGTAGTGTACGAAGTAAACGAAGTATACCGCTGTAGTATACGGTATACTACGTATTATACGTAGTATACGGTATATTTCAATTATACCGTATTATACCCAACCCTGCTTCTAATCCAAAATTCTAATACCAAACCAATCCAGTCGAGATTGGNTATTTCAATTATACCGTATTATACCCAACCCTGCTTCTAATCCAAAATTCTAATACCAAACCAATCCAGTCGAGATTGGTTTAGTTAATCTCCGAATGGGATTAGACATTAGGGACTGACTCTATCTTACCAAACACTGGATTAGGGATTGGTTATATAAATAAATAAACCATCAAACTCGCATGCCATAACCACTAAACCAGTCTGCAATGATTGTGGTATTGTTTTAAAAACATAAAAAATCTTAGAAGTAGAGTGAACATGCCTATCACATTCCATCTCTCAAACCAAAAAAAAGCTATATACAGTGGACCTCGCCTANGTTTAGTTAATCTCCGAATGGGATTAGACATTAGGGACTGACTCTATCTTACCAAACACTGGATTAGGGATTGGGGATTCGAATTTGTAAAATTATTTTACTCGGATTGAGGATTGGGGATTACTAATCCCTAATCTGGATTACCTCATCCTCAATCCCTAATCTGGATTATCCCAACTCTGATTATTAGTACTTAAGAGTCAGTCGTCAGTCGTCAGTGATATTGACTCATTGAGTCAACCTTGGAGTAATAAGCTTTAATACCATAGAGTAAATAATATTAAAGCTCAAACCAAAAAAAAATTCACCTAAGGGCATTGAATGACAATAGTCAACAAGGTAAATTTTATCATGGAAATATTACTCTAATTAAAATAATAAAAACTCTAACAATAATTACAGTACACTGTTTAATTTTTTAGGTTTGGTCCAACTATTGAAACTTTCTTATATATTAAGTGAATAATATCACGCTTAAAGAATTTCAAATTCAGATTAATTTTAATTATTTAATTATATATCAAGTCCTATTAATTTAAATTTAAATTAAAAAACTAACTCTAGTACATCCTGAGGCTGAAGTATTTAGTTTAACATTATGGAAAAATTGTCACTAGAATACAATAATGGAAATTAATTGGCTGACGAGACTTCCCGCACTATAAATATTCAAATTGTTGTAGGATGAGGTCATTCACTCCAAAAATGAATTAAGTGTTGTTTCACTGTCCAAACCAACCAGATTTTATATTTTGTCAATCTTCAATTCTTTATATAACTCTGAAGTAGTGAGTCAAACTTTAGAGACATCAAGTGATCTAACGCAATTACTATTATCAGCCATCTGTAGGCAATCTCTATTTCTGGTGAGTTCATTAAGTTTGTTGTAAATATTTACTGTAATTGTTTGATTTCAGTAAAATTGTTCAGACTGTAATATTGAGTTATAAGATAAAAGTACCCTTGGTTTTACAAAATTAAATACTGTAATTGTATCTGCTAAAATACGATCATTTGTCATTCAAAGTTATACTTAACTAGCCGACGCTCGCTTCGTTCGCACGGCTAGCGCTGCCGCGGGCATTCCATTAAGTAACGAAAGCAGATCAACAAAAAATGGCGTAGCAGATTTTGAACAAAGTAGGGAACCAAACGAGGCAGTGTCTGTTAGTTGAATGTTGTAATAAATAGTATCTGGTATAGCAATATAATAAATAAAATAAATCATGGTTGAGCGCAGGGTTCGTAGTTTTTTTGATTTTTTTTTGAAAAAAAAAAAAATCGAATTTTTTTGATAATTATCCAATTTTTTACATAATTATCAAAAAAAAAATTTATTTTCGTTAATGTGTGTATTTTCGTATAAATTCTGAAAAAGTGAGTTTAAACCTGTCGATTATTCCATGAAAAATTTTCCCACACCTTTTACACTAAACCTTTATTATTCTCCTTACTGGAAATAAAGTCATCCCACATAGGATCTTTCACTCTAGGTATTTTGTTTGGCAATAATTCCACAAACATCAAAAACACAACTAATAAATTCTAATTCTTATGTGAACAATCAAAACGCGACATTGTAATTTTTTCTCTTAAGAATTATTCGAAAAGCGACACGAGTGCACCGACGACAGCCCACCCATAGTCATAAAAATAATTGATAAGAGAATGGTATTTATTTTAATGAGTTCTGTATGCGAAATATGCAACACGTTTATTGATTTGAAAAAATCAAAAAAATCATGTTTGTTTCAAGCTTGATAATTATCATTGATAATTATCAATGATAATTATCACCCGATAATTATCACGAACCCTGGTTGAGCGTACTTCGGATTTTCCAGCAAAGCTCTGTCCATGCCCAACATTTGATCAGTAGATAGAAGCTTAGGATTTAAACCCTCTTAAAATGGAAATATGTAGAACAAAATTTATAACTTTTGGCTATTTACAAATTAATAGTTTTGGGCTATTTACAAATAAAGTCTTAATTTGTTGCTCAAAAATTTCTTTGTAAACGAAATTGACAGTAACCATCTACAAATTTACCTTGTCTGAGAGATTATATAACTTTGACTTTCACGTTACTTTTACTCGGGCACTGTCGTTATCTTTACCTTTCCTTCGGCCGTGAATAAACACGGCGAAGATAAATAAATATCAACATTTGACAATGACTGTCCTTGTGATTTGTCCATTGTCAGCGTTTCCAACCAAATCCAGCGCATTATATTATTTTTAACTTAAAAAGCCTGCACCCCGCTCGTCGATTCCATCATCCCTTTCACCCACGGTAGCATTCTTCCCGTTCATGCCCGCATCCCTCACGTCTCTGCTTGGATACCTCACGTCCTTGCTTTGCTCCATCCCGACCTTGCCCGTAACCCTGCCGTATATGCCCTCATTCCTATCTCCATGCCAGAATGCTTCCCGTCCGTACCATGCATCCCTGTCGTCCATGACCCCATCTCTTCCGTACATGCCCTATTTCTCCTGTCCTGCCCGCATCCCTTTCGTACATGCCTATTGTCAAACCAACAATAACTTGCACTCCAAAAGCCCAGTTCCAAGAGGAAACATGAGAATTTCAGTACCAGAACAACAAGTGACTAACGGGCCCGAATAGGGCTAGACAACATTTAAAAAAATTGAATATAATTTTTTGTTTTGTTTATCAATACAAATTTTTTATTCATTGTAACACTTACTTATCGTTTTTGATTCTTCTAATTTTTATTTGGAGAATGTCGTTCGGAACTCCAAGTCTCAAACGTAAGTACACAAATCAGAACACATTTCTAATCCAAAAATTAATTTACTCAACTGCGATATTTATCAAATTAATTCATTTCGGTTTATTTCAAATATTTTTTGCATCTCATCTTCTGTCTCAACTTTTCTAACACTTACACAAGATAATTGAGCTCTAATTGTATTTACATTATATTTGAATAAAGAAATCGTTTAAATTAATTTTTTTATCGTTCCAATATTTTTCATTATTTTTTTAAACCTTGAATAAAACATTTAAAGTTTTTGATTACACTACTCAAATCTTTTTCGTGTTTTGTGTACTTACGTTTCAGATTTGGAGTTCCTAACGACATTCACCAAATAAAAATTAGAAAAATGAAAAACAATAGCTAAGTATTACAATGATTGACCGTTAGTCACTTGTTGTTCAGCTACTGAAATTTCTCTTCTTGGAACTCCTTGGAGTCGTTTCTTCTTGGAACTGCCATATTGGAGTGCAACTTATTGTTGGTTTGAGAATACACCCATTCCACACATGCCCGCATTTCTCCCGTCCCTGTCTCTATTCATCTCCATGCTAGCTCCTCTCCTTCCATTCCTTATCCACATATCTCTTCCATCCCTGTTTCCACCTCTCTAGACCCTTTCAGCATCCCTTCCGTGCATGCCCAAATCGCAAATTCATTAAAAAATATTGAGATAGTATGCCAAGCTAACCCAAAATGTATTGAGTTTGTTTGCCAATTTCTCCCAAAAAGTCGGATCGGATCCCTGGTTCACCCATAGAATACTTTTCGCTTATGCCTAGTTCACTCAAAAATATTTGCGTCATTGGCTAAAAGTAGCATATTGGGATCATATGCCAACTCACCAAATCTATATTGTGTACATATATCATTAATTCAAAGTATATTGGCGGATATGTCAAATTCACTCTAAATATGTGGTATGCTAGGTTCACGCAAAAAATATTGGTCGTATCGCAATTTCACACAAAGTGTATTGTGGACGTTTAGACGTAGAGTATTCATTCAAAGTATAATAGGGTTGTATGCCAAGATCAAGCAAATATATTAGGTTTCTATGCCAAGTATACGAACAATACGAAAATATTCTTTCAATCGTTTTCTCAAAATATATCAACGTCGTATACGAAGTTCACCCATAATATATTTCGTATGTATGCCATGTTCCCCCATTAAATATTGTATTACGTTTACCCAAAAAAATTAGGGTCGTATGTCAGGTTCACCCAAATGATATTAGGGTTGAATACCAAATTCACCATAAAAATTTGGGGTATACGTTAGCTTAATCCAATAAATATTGAATGGAGTATGCTAAATTCACTAAAATATGTTTTTATCGTGGGCCAAGTTCACGCAGGTATATTGGGGTTGCATGCCAAGTTTACTCAAAGTATATTGTGTTTCGTATGCCAAGTCATTCAAATATTGTTAGGTGACGTATGCCAAGTTAACCCGTAAAATATTGGTGTCGTATGCTAAGTTCACCATAATATTTGGATTTTATGCCAAGCTTACCCAAAATAATTTTGGGATCAAATACCAGGTTCAACCAACAATATTCGAGTTATATGCCAAGCCCACCCGAATTCATTTATGCCAAGTTTACCAAAAAAATATTGGACAAAAAATATTACCCTTACTATGAATCGAACCTCGGACTGATTCACCGAAATTCTTACTCCAGAACCACCAGCCAATTGATTTTTTAGACATGAATAGGATTTTAAAACCTTTTAAGTTAACTTATGCAAGTGTGTTAGCAAACTTCACTTTATTATGAAAGGTCAGTCTTGTGACAAGCTAAGTGTATGTAGGTATCCCTATATATATGTCTTAATTTTCTTAACATTCATTAAATAAATCATGTTTTTTTTGTCATTTTGGGGGGAAAATTAATCAAACAGCCTAATGTCTGCACCAGGAAAATATTATTTATAGCTTTTTGGAAAAATAAACGTAACTACACCCTACCAAGAATCGAACCTCCTACCAAACCCATCAAACTCGCATGCCATAACCACTAAACCAGTCTGTAATGATTGTGGTATTGTTTTAAAAACATAAAAAATCTTATAAGTAGAGTGAACATGCCTATCACATTCCATCTCTCAAACCAAAAAAAAGCTATATACAGTGGACCTCGCCTATAATGATTTATAGGGACCAGGAAATTCGGTTCATAACACCCGATGTTTATTATAGCCGAATAATGAACAAATATAAAATTTAAAGTTATGTTCATGACATCCGATGTTTTGACTTTTCTTAGTTCAATTATTTTCTTTTTCTAGATACTGCAGCCTCACAATCCAAATAAACCAAGAACTTACTTGAACAGAAAAAATGTAGATAAAACTGTGTGGAATATCTTCAGAATTCTGCAATGATTTACTCACGATTTAGAGATGCTGTAACAGTGGATAAAGAATAGTCGATAATTAAAATTGGACAAGTCTTATTTTGTCCACTGCATCACGGAATAATAGGAAAAACGTTGGTGCAGTGATTCAAAACTTGAATTCTTCATTCATTCACAACGCATTTTTATTAAATTGGCATAACTTTTTCAACATAATAGGGTCTGGTTCATCTCTCACGATGGTGAAATGAAGGGCTAGACCGCAAGATATGGTTCATTACACCCGAGTGTTCATTTTAACCGAGTTCATTATGACCGAGGTTTTTAATATTAATTTCGCTATCTCTAGGCAGGGACCGGCGGTTTAGGTTCATTATAACCGTGGTTCCATTACGCCTGTTGTCATAACAGGCGAGGTCCACTGTAGAAACTATATGACAATTTTTTTACTGTGTTCTCCATATCTATTTTTCCCATTTTTCATTATAAAATCAAAAACTTGAAGATTTGACCTCTGAGCTTAATAAAAATATCATGAGTGACATCACAAATACATACCAATGATAATTGAAATAGGTTATCCTATATCTAAATTGCTTAGTTTAAGAGAATTTGTGCGTCAGACACGAAAAAACACACTGAATTACAACAGAAGAAGAAGATTGCCAAAACTACCTTCAGTTAGTTTACACATGCAAGTGGAGAAGAGTTTACTACATTGTTCGTTAGGTTTGATTTTAAGGTCTGGTGCCTCCAAAAGCATTCGAAATTCTGGAGTGAAAGGGCATCGCCTACAGGAGGATAATCTATCTCAATTAATTAACTCATTCAGTAGTCGTATACCAAAATTAAATTTTTTTCACTTTGCTAAAACTACCACTCTATCCCTTATAGGATCCCCATGGATAAAAATTAGTAAATCCAAATATTAGATTAAGTAGCCTTTCATAATATGTATCAAGAGAATTATTTTCAGCGATTCCACAGTTACAAAAAGACTACTTTAAAGGTATGCATAAAAAGTTTATATATTTTGTAGCAGAAGACTGTTTGATAGACTATTGTAACCCGTTTTCCGATTTTTCCAAAATTTGCCCACCATTGCCTTTTCTTTCAAGCTATTTAGTCAAAATTTCAAGGTAATTATCAAAAATGAAAAATGATTGGTAGTTTTTTTATATTTCTTTATCGGTATTTCATCAATTTTTTAATAATTTTTAAGTAAGTAAAACGCTGTTTTTTATATTGTACATATTCGCCCTCTGCTTTTGAAAAATGAAGGTTTGAGAAAGACAAATTTTAGAAATAAAATGTGAAATTAAACAAAAATTTGGAAGATATCTTCAGAAAAAATCAAATAGTAAATAGAGTAAACCTTCAAATTAGACCTTCCAAATGTTTAATTAAAAAAAGTTTTATCGAAAAGAAAATCCTAACGGTCAACTTATTCCAAGACGATAGCGAAAGTTAAAAACTACATTTGACAATTCGCGTGCGAAAAATTACAATTTGGTCTTAATTAAATCAATTGTTTGTCAATTTTATGAATTAGGAAATGCATGAATCCAGCTACTACGAAAACTCTAACACTGTCGATTATGATGATATTTTACGAATTTTGATATTTCCTATGTTGACAATTTCTACAAAATTTCTGTTTTTTTTTTCAAGCGTATAATTTATTTAATCCCAATTGGTCAAGCTTAGTTTATCATCCGTGTTTTTCATATAGGTCGGATTTGTGTATTTGTTTAAATAAATCTCCAAAGTTTTTGATGGAATTACACACAAAATCCTGATTTTTTCAATCAGAAGGAGTGAAGAATAAATTATCTTATTCCACTAAAGGTCATGCATTTCATTTTAAGCTCATGGACGGACTTGGCCAGCACACGGTGGATTACCCATGTTTTCTTACCTCAAGTCATAGTCTGCATACCCAACGTCTTTCTCAAAATCTCACCAGGTATAGATGGAAGCAACAGTGCTCTATGCTGAATAAATGGAGTTGACACATTTCGTTCGCGATATGTTGTGAGCTTAGGGTGCAAATTATGAATTTCCTTCAAAATACTTGTCCACATGAACCGTAGAACTATTCATTTTTATTTTGCAACCCGCAATTTGTTTCTTTTCGTTCGACAATTTTCAGAAAAGTTTACATCTGCCCATTTTAGCACTTTCAATTATTTAGCTAATTTGGAATTAAATATGCATTAAGTGAATTAATCTACTACCTACGGTTTCCTCACCAATTTCGATCTTATTGATCTTCTCGCTACGTCAAACCTTTCAGAAAAACAATACTAATAAATTTAATTCTCTCTATAATTCTCTCAAATCACCATCTAACCATGCATTATGTAGAAATGTATAAGCATTATTAAATAATTTAGATATGCAGAGAAAATCGAATATTTCACCCTGCTTCTAGTGAAGTTTTCTGCTAATAATGCTTATTTTTTGAAGACATAGTTGTTTAGAAAATGTTAATTTAANCTGCTTCTAGTGAAGTTTTCTGCTAATAATGCTTATTTTTTGAAGACATAGTTGTTTAGAAAATGTTAATTTAAGCTAAGAAATGACGACTTTCCACCAGGGGTGCGAGTGGGATGACTTTTCGAAAGCCCAGCAAGAAATCTATTATTTTAGCCCACGGCCCATTGGACCCTCGGTCCAGCCCAGCCCACCAAAAAATAAATTTCCATAACCCAGCTCAGCCCAGCCCAGCCCAGCCNCTGCTTCTAGTGAAGTTTTCTGCTAATAATGCTTATTTTTTGAAGACATAGTTGTTTAGAAAATGTTAATTTAATCTAAGAAATGACGACTTTCCACCAGGGGTGCGAGTGGGATGACTTTTCGAAAGCCCAGCAAGAAATCTATTATTTTAGCCCACGGCCCACTGGACCCTCGGTCCAGCCCAGCCGTGGTTTTTTATTTAAAGGTATTGGGTCGAGTCGGGTCGGGTCCCCAGCCCACAAAAAACCATCTATTCTTATTGCTTTAAATATTTTTCGAAATTCTCTGCTGAGTCACCTTGAGAGTCACTTTCAAGGTGAAACTTCCAGCTGCGCGAGATTGAAAATTTCAAATTTCAGCCCAGCCAAGCCCGGCCCATAAGAAATTAATACTCACAAACCCAGCCCAGCCCAGCCCACTACAAGTTCAGCCCAGTGGGCTGGGCTGGGCTANCACCTTGAGAGTGTCACTTTCAAGGTGAAACTTCCAGCTGCGCGAGATTGAAAATTTCAAATTTCAGCCCAGCCAAGCCTGGCCCATAAGAAATTAATACTCACAAANATTCTCTGCTGAGTCACCTTGAGAGTGTCACTTTCAAGGTGAAACTTCCAGCTGCGCGAGATTGAAAATTTCAAATTTCAGCCCAGCCAAGCCTGGCCCATAAGAAATTAATACTCACAAACCCAGCCCACTACAAGTTCAGCCCAGTGGGCTGGGCTGGGCTAGGCCCATCATGGGTTAACCCAGCCCATTCGCACCTCTGCTTTCCCCATTGATTTTTATTAGATACTTCTACCCAATTCAATTGTGAAACAAAGTTTTAGGAATACTTTATCAAAACTTACCTTTCTCAAAAAAATATTTGCTCTAATTTTAGACAAAACAATAATTTTTTTTGTAGTTGCCACAACGAATGCAAACTTAAACTCCAAAGCATTAGGGGTTTTTCTTCAAATACTGCTTTTCAAATTCAACTTTTGTCCTGGTTAGAGATTAACTTTAAATATTATGAACAATTTACGTATCGATTTATTGTATTGTTTTCACCAAGTGCATAATTAGTTTAATTTCAAAAATTGTTTTAAAGTAATATTGTAAGCAACACGCAGTTGCCAAACATTTAAATGGTTATCAGAAAATTACCAAATTTAGTCGGGGATTAATTAAGTCACAGGAGTTTTTTTTTAATCGCAAAAATCTTCTCAAAGTAAACTCACATTACTTGCACAGACTATACACGTGTCATACAAAGAAAGTAAAAAATTTAGTCATGGATTAATTTGAGCCCAAATTTTTTTTTGAAAATCGTATATATCTCTCCTTAACGAACTCATGTCACTTACGTTAAAAATATATATGATTATATAAAAATACAAAATTTGTCGCGGATTACTTTGCCACCAGAAATGGGGACATTGGAATTTTTTGGCAACTGTGAGTTGCTTACAATAGTACTTAACAATTTTTGAAAATAATAAAAATTATGCGATTGGCAAAACAATATAATGAATCGCTACGTAAATTGTTCATAATATGTAAAGTTAACCTCCAACAAGAACAAGATTTGAATGTTACAAGGCAACAATTGACGAATAACCCATAATCATTTAGAGTATAGGTTTGCATTCGTGGTTGCCACATGTTACACGAGTTTTGTAATAAAAAGGAAAATGTATCTTTGTGGACTTTTACGTCACTGTTCCCAGATGGTGTACTGATAATTTTAAAATATTCACAGGGGAGCGCATAATGTAAACAAAACTTGGGCACTTGATATTTCCACGAATTACATATGTCATCGGTAAGTGATCCATATGATCAACTTTGTTCATTGGATTATCTATACTAACTTTGGTTACAATAGAGTTCACGGATCAATTCGTAGAACCTAGTTTCCATTTAAACATTGCTAATAATTGATCCATGATCCTGGCAAGTGTGGTTATGTCGAGTTCCATTATAGTTTTGGAGAGATGGACTCCCATGACCAAAGTTTGAACGACTGGTACACCTTGACA
Organism: Holacanthella duospinosa; assembly: GCA_002738285.1. NCBI lineage: Eukaryota > Metazoa > Arthropoda > Collembola > Poduromorpha > Neanuridae > Holacanthella > Holacanthella duospinosa. Next base: position 119,109 of record NIPM01000455.1, on the reverse strand, counting down.
TATGTTATTCGTAGAAATAACTGGGGCATCGGTTTGGTTTACTTTGTACGGTTTCTTTAGTACAAACGTTAATTTATATTTCACAATTGGATAATGACGTTAACGTTGGTAAAAAATAGAATAAGAACAGTGAGGTTAGAATTCCACCGTTGCTTAAAATAAAAACTATTATTGCCAACGTTTATACGATTCTTCGCTGGCTTTAATTATTAACATGCTAAAGTTGTTAAAAGTGATACAAATTGATGGATTGAAAACAGCTTTTGTTGAATGTGAATCTGGCAAACCAACCACTGTAGTAGGCAAGTCTGCAAGTTCGTCAATATTCTTTCATCTAAACAACACAGAATATTCTGGATAGGAGTACGAGTTCGTAAAGTCACTAATTTTAAACTTGTTCCTTATTTCATAAAAAGTATTGATTAACATCCTATCCGACATCTTGTCGACCAACCACCCACTTGTTCTTTGGGTGCAGATGCCAAATCTAAATTCTCAACAAATTATGTCTCATGAAGTTCAATTATTCCAATTCATCATCATCTATTTCCTTTTTTTCGTTAGTTTTGAAGTTGAATTATTTATTACCAAACTGCTTTCTGCTGTAACAAGAAGATTAAGGATGACTGTAGGAGACGAGAGTCATATGATGAGTCATTTTGTTTAAGTCAACTAACTTGGATAGAGTCACATGTGATTTCCTCTACGACTTTTACAGTAGGCGTAAGTTTCAAAGTAAATGTACCTTACGACAAAAAAAATTAGATACATGAAGTCAAAGCGTACTTTCTCGGACACTACAAAAACTAATCACTATGTATGACAAGAACATAGAATTGTTAAATATTATTGCAAAAGTGACGAATTATTACAACCAGAAAGATTCCTGCCGTTGTCTTTAGGTTTATAACCATTTGACATTGATGGACAGGTGGCTTTTGGTAGTGGCACCTTTAGCTATATGTCCTAAAAAGGACAAATCGTAAAATATCAAACATATTTTTAAACTTCCTAAAAATGTATTCCGACATGAATACCAGCAAGCAATTAGTTATCAAGATTATGAATAGCACAAAATTACATATTGTAAAATTATGGCTAAAAGATAAAGGTTGTACAGTTTGATTAATAGTGTTGAGACTAAGAGCTTTACCTACTGCAATATGTCTGGTATGATTTGTTTGATGATATGCAAATATACCAGAATGAATTATCCACTGGAACCTATTGTACAATTGATTCGTTCGATCCCATTGAATATTTAAAATTAACCAAACGTTTGGATGAGCTAACAAGGTTTCTTGACCAATGTAGAGTGGGCGTATGGGTTTCATGTTTACTATTTCAGTAAACACATTTTCTAAATCTGTATCTTGCATTACCAAAATAGTCTTGTTACATTTTGAAATCTCAAGTTCAGGGTTTATATATGTAGCTGTAATATTTGTAGCATCATCTATTTGGACCAGTAGATTATTGCTTTTGTTTTGCTTTTTTAGGCTAATCAGTGTTTCCTGAAGTATAAAGTAAAAGCTACTGGCAACAGTTAATAAACTTCCGATATTGTTTTTTATAATACTTTCATCTTGCATATGTATCAATGAATGTTTTCTAAACATATGTTTTTCTTTGTCTCTAATATGGGATAAAATTTGATATTTATTCTTTACCACTTCTTCCATAGATTTCAACTGAAATGTGGGCAGAGGAGCAGTTAGGTCAGATGTCATAAAACCTCTGTACAAGTTTGTCAAAATAATTGAAGCAAATAATGTCAACAAAAGTAAATACTTGAAGTAAAATTTGTTAGTAATTCTACTATCACCCTCTATGTCTTGTTCCAGAATTAGTTTGTATAAAAAAAAAGTACTTTCCCAAATATTTGACAGTGTAAATTTGAAAACAAGTATTAGTAGAAAGTAGCAAAGTACAATGCAAGCCCAACTTTGAAAGTCGAACGGTACTAAATATGCCTCAAACGTAAGATACTGTTTGGCACCGTCGCATGTTATAAAATTATAACTTGCTTGCCGAACGAAAAATCTGAAACCATTCAGATTAATATATTCCTCTCCAGCGCCTTTTAATCTTAGAACAAATGTATCCGTATCAACATCTACATAGCTGTTTTTTTTTGTTTTGTCTAATTTTGACCAATGAAGTGATCCGTATATTGATGAATATCTGCTAGAACTTAATTGGACTAATATTGACATAATATTAGTTGTACGAGATTTAACACTAGTCGGAATAAGTATGTTACTATCGTTCATCCCTGTGTAAATGGTTTGCGGAAAATCTGTTAATCGGTTTATCCTCCATTCAATCTCACAGTTGTGCTGAAAGAGATCGTCAAAAATTTTATTAAGCATTTGGTGATATGAATAATTTTCAAGTTTTGTAACTACTTCTTTATTAATATTCAATGTAGCAATTTGATTGCAGGGATCCCTCAATCCTACTGATATTTGTGAAAGTGAGCTTGAATTTGTGATTGTTAATATGTACACGGGACTGTCTCCGTTAGAATAACTAAGGCTATCAGTGTTCGAAATCCCAAGATTAACCAAAATAAAGTAGATTTTAGTTCCATAGCAGCGTCCTTCTACTTTTAATTTGTATATCATGCAATCCTTTATCCAATGCATTGCCGATTTTATCTCAAACATTTGTACAGATGTTGGTGAATGCAAAACATATATATCTAGACATCTGAATCGCACTGATAACCACAGGCCCTTCAGTTTACTTAAAGTTCTGGTATAATCGTAGGCATATTTAAAAGTAGTTTGTGCCAATGCAAACGTTGTTACAGGGTAGTTACTATCTACCAATTTCAAATCTATTACCGATTGGTCTACGTCAACAATTTTGTTGACATGAAAATTAATTAGCAATTGCTCACAGATTCGTTCATTAAAATACTTTTTAAAATGTATATTAGCAAAAGCTGGATTCAATAAAACGCACGGCAACAGATCCAAAATGGTTGCAGATACTACAATATATTGCCAATTAGTCTTGATATACATATTGTGACAAATACTAAGAATACAACCAATTTCCAAGTGGCGTTTAGGAGTGACAATTTTTTATACTTTGATAACAAGGTATGAGTTCGCAATATGAGTGTATGCACTACTCACTTGTTTGAACTGAGAAAAAAATTGTTGGTGGATGTAGAAAACTATTTGCATATTGCTATGAGAATAAATATGAAATGTGCAAAACCTTTTGTGTATTGCTATGTAAAACATGAAATTAAAATAATTCGAACGTCTATGCTAATATCCACTTTTATTAATAAAACAACGGGCAAATTATGGCCTATTACAATTGTTTTGTTTCTATGAAAAGTTTTCTAAGTTGAATACTTAAAAGGTTTTCAGTAAGAAATTGGTACCGTAATGCCTTAGAAAATTATAATTTCTTTTCAAAACGTATCCTGGCAGTTGCCTAAACTCTACCGATAGGATTGATGCCGACTAACTTAAAATAAATGCGCAAAAATATGGCTATTATTAAATACGACAAAGAAGGTTATAATTATAGTTGTTACGATTGAAGTTTAGAATCATTATAATTAAATAAACTGATGAAATAGGTAAAGATATTTAGTTACGCAGGTACATTTAGAAACGCAAAGAACTAAACATGGAAATGTATAAATACTTAGACACGTGTAAAATTTCAAAATGATTGGTTGAAATGGAGCCGAGTTTTCAAAAAAAAAAGTAAAAATGAAAGTGGAGAAAGCTGAAAATAATTTTACTCGAGTTTCATTTTATCGATGAAACCAGCGATAATTCGGAACGAAATAATTTCAATTTTAATTATTATACTCATGTAATATGTACCCGAAGAAAGTTCTTCTTTGGGCATGAGGTAATAAATAGGGAATTCCCTAGCAAAACTGCTATTTTGAGAAAATTTAAATTGGCCTTTATAAAGGATGCTCTAATAAACGTCGTGCACAGTATTGGTTTTTGAAACCAACAAAACAATATTTGAAAACAAAACTATTTTAGAATTTGATTCCATGTATAAAAAATTACNAAACCAGCGATAATTCGGAACGAAATAATTTCAATTTTAATTATTATACTCATGTAATATGTACCCGAAGAAAGATCTTCTTTGGGCATGAGGTAATAAATAGGGAATTCCCTAGCAAAACTGCTATTTTGAGAAAGTTTAAATTGGCCTTTATAAAGGATGCTCTAATAAACGTCGTGCACAGTATTCGTTTTTGAAACCAACAAAACAATATTTGAAAACAAAACTATTTTAGAATTTGATTCCATGTATAAAAAATTACAAAGTAATCAAAAATTGTAATCATATTTGCCTTAGATTATGATTACTGATTACAGATTACAAATCTATGATTATGGTTACTCCAAAATGTAACCATAATCATGATTAGTAATCGATTACTCATTTTTGACTGTAATCATGTAATCAGTAATCTGATTCCATTTTTTCTGTAATCAAACCTGCTCTGAGAATAATGAACACAGGGGAGAAGAACTGGAAACAGGCTGAGTAGATTAATTTTTTGCAGTGACTAGTTGTGGACTGGGGTACAAAAATTTCATTGGCATAACTTTANTAGGCTGAGTAGATTAATTTTTTGCAGTGACTAGTTGTGGACTGGGGTACAAAAATTTCATTGGCATAACTTTATTTACCAGTGATTTTCACTATGAAAGTAATTACGTCAATCGCGTTAACATAATACTTTTTCATAGTGAAAGTTTATGCCAGGAGTTGTGTACTAAGCTTTAATCATAATCTTATTGCTAGGTTCCATCTGGACATTAGATCTGCCATTTGATTTCCACCGTCCAATATCATAATGAAGTTCCAGAACATGACAAAGAAAGCTATGAACAAGTTCCAGAAGGCAAAGTGCCAGTATTTATCAAATTCCAATCTTTCTATTTGACTCGAAAAGTAGAAAAAATTTCAACATTTACTTTCAGTTTGTATTACCACATGGATGTCATGAGACATGTTACCTGCGGAATGTCGCTCCCCCTTCACTGCGATCATCTTCGGCTTGTAACATTTGCCAAATGTTGATTACGGAGAGGACAGTAACGAAAGAATGGAAGAAGCCCAAGAGTTTGTCTTTATCCTGAACATTGTGTGTCCGTCCTTTCGAAAAGTAGAAAACGGCCATCTTCCACCATACTTACTCAATAGTATAAAGGGACGGAGTGTACGCATCAACCAATAGGAATGTCGATCTATATCACCATTACTGTAAAAAAANAATAGTATAAAGGGACGGAGTGTACGCATCAACCAATAGGAATGTCGATCTATATCACCATTACTGTAAAAAAAATAGAAATAATTACATCACGATGCTTCATGATCTAATTTTACCTCATGGTAGTTAGTTTTTATGTCANAAAAAAAATAGAAATAATTACATCACGATGCTTCATGATCTAATTTTACCTCATGGTAGTTAGTTTTTATGTCAATTGACAAATTACACTTCTTACACGTCTAGTTCGCTGGATCTCTGGATCTCTTGTACATATGACTGCTTGCTCAGGTCGTTGCTCTTATCATCTGGAGACTCGAGCCACTCTGAGTCTCTTTCCTCTGGATCATCCTCAAAACCATCTTCAGCAACACTTTCAACTGTTTGGTAGTCGACGATTACAACTTTAGCTTTGTCATCTGTTCCAATTATTTGTTTTGCTTTGTCATCTGTTCCAGTTATTCGTTTTGCTTTTTCAATTTTTTTTTCGGTAATTTTTGCAATTTTTTCAACTTTCGTTTTGACAACTTTCTTTTTCAAAACTTTTTCAGTTATTTGTTTCGTAACTTTGTTTTCCGAACCTTTTTCAGTTATTTGTTGAATATATTTCTGTCCGTCAACTTCTAGTTCAGCAACTTTTTCACCTTTCTTTCTGGCAATTTTTGTAAATTTTTGGTTAATTTTTCAAACTCTTGGTGCGCCAACTGATTCGGTACGGTTCGACAACTCTTTTGTGTGGACTTTAGCAGAATTTGGTTTAATAGTAGAAACTCTTTAAGGCAAAAAGTCATCAAAATTTACATGACCTTTTACAAGTTACCTTAAAATGGCAACTTGTATGAATTATAAAATTTGATCAATGTAAAATTTAGTCTAGCCTGACACTAGGTTAGCTAAGCTCGGTCTCAGCGTGATGTTAGTAATTAAAAACAAGTCATTGAATCCCAAGCAGTTTGTTGTCCCCATTGGACAACCAACTGCTTCACAGTTTTAACAGTACTCAGGCTGAGTTTTTTTTTTCGGTTTTTAAACGTTTTTTTTTGTAACAACGTTTTTGTTGTTTCGCTGTTACTTGAATTTCTTTAGAACCGACTTCATTACAGTTGAATATTTTAGCAAGAAAAGTCTCGCGGTATGGACGTAGACTTCGTTTCACTATGATCGGACTGACAGTATACGAACTCTGCTATACTTACATATTCGCACTCACAGCGACTGGGCTCTTTGTACTAGATTCTTGTTCATGCCATTCCTCTGCTGAAATACAAAATTAACAGAATATAGTTAGTCTATTCCGTACTCTAGGGTCAAATTTTAGCTTACATGTAATAGGAAAATAATCAGAACCAACAGCTACAGAGACGACTTTAGCAGTTGTCATTGGTTCTGAGGTCGTCTTCATTTGTTTGGAAAGCTGAATGTTGCGAGGCTTAGACTTTAGAGTTTTGTTGTCCTTGAAGTACGCCCATGGAAGTTTCATACTCTTTATGAGAGCATTATTACCGATAACTTCTGTCTGCCTCTCCACATTGGTCGTCACCACTTTCCTTCGGGATGTGATCCTTGATGCTTTTTGCAATAGACCTGATTTGAATTCCCCTCCTCCCGAGGGTATCCTGCGATAGCCCCAGGCAATTACATCAGTTTTCATAGTCTCCAGTAGTGGATTCACTACCTGAAATATTTACCTCAAATCATTCACAATTTTAGACAGAGTACTTTCAGCAGGAAAATATGGAGAAACGAATTGGAAATTATTGGTAGAGGTCAAACACAACACAGCCAGTAGTATGCTCCCTACAGCCCGTAATGTTATTTTATTAACATTACGGGCTGTAGGCCTTTCCAGCCGAATCGGTAACACCGAATTAACTCTCACAAATCTGTATAAATTTGATTTCTTGGAAAGCGCTAAAGATTTCAAGTGAATGAAATGTATATGCTTAAAATATAGAATATAAATGTTGTGTGACAGTTGTTTTAGTAACAAGCCAACCTCAATAGAGAATGGACAATTTCTACGTACATCTGCAAAGTGATGCATCTCCAGCATTTTTCCCAACTAACACTTATATCAAATTTTCGAAATCAATTGTCTAGACCATTTAATTTAGACAGTAGTACATACGAAGTTGCATTGGCTGAATGTACATATACGTTTACACAGCCTTGTATAGAAAAAGATACTCCGATTTTAGAAATTTTAGAATATGGAAATTTGCTGGAAATAATACTTCCAACACGTTTGGAGGGTTTAGAGTTTGACTATCCTCTAGACAAGACAAATTACACTGGAAATAACGTGAGTTACGGGTATAAGTTTATGGATTCTTCGTTAATCAAGGAAGGAATGTTTCCACACATAACAAACTCTGAAATAACTAGGGACTCTGGATTAGCAATAGTAAAACGGGCGAAGATTCCTGTAACAGCTACAACAAACATTAATACAATAATAGAAGTTATGAATATACTAAATACGGAAATAGCGAAATATTATCCAGGTTTTAGAATTCAAAATCGCGATGACAAATGGTATATAGAAAATTCTGAACGTGAGCGACCTGCAAACATAAGATCATTAGCTTTAATGCCGCAAGTTGTAAAATACCTAAGTAATTCAAGAATTCAAAAACGCGATGACGACACAGAGCAAGAAATATTTGATCTTGAACAACTTTCCAAACTTGAACACGAATTACCTTTTGATTTTGAACAGACACCGGTTGAGTCAAAAATTCTTACGCCAATATATTCTGCTAATATGAATAATAATATTTTAAAAGAACCGTTTACTGCAATTCGAGCTGGAACATTACTTTTCAAAGTTTCAATTTACGATCAATTTATATGTGTTGGGGAAGTTGTTGAAGACTATTCATCAGTTGGAGAGATACAGACAATCCCAGCTAACATTTATTTTGAATCTATTAAGACAAAATCTAAAATTGAAGATGTGAAACAAAGATATATTGACGAAGGAAAAATGTTTTCAAAAACAATGGTCAAAGTACCGTTAACCCGTAAACTACTAACGTTGGATAAAGATGTGTTTCAAATTACAGATTTACTCCGTTTTATCAACCGAACAGTAACTTTCTTGAATTTAAGTTTGAAAGAAAATTTTGTTGCGATGAAATATTTGAATCTCGGAAAGGAACACAAAAAATATGTTGTTTTCAGTTCTAGGATGTTAGGTATCTTGGGTTTGTTAGATACTAAGATTGTGCTACCAAGCAAAAACACTGAGTTTGTTTTGGGTGGTTTTACACATCACTTTAACTATGGACAAACTAGAATTTATGTATATGTTAATGTTATCGAACCCCAATACATTGGTAATGAAATGGCTCCCATACTTCGTATTATAAACTACTCTGGAACAGATGGAATAGTAACAACTCACGAATTCAAACATTTGCAATATGTACCACTATCAATCAACTACATTGATTATATAAGAAGTGAAAGTGGCGATCATCTCCCATTGTCAATTGGAACATTCCAAGCGACACTACACTTTCGTCAGAAGAAATATTAGAATGTATAGTAACAAAGAAGTTGAGAGTCTCTATAGACATTTTAGCCCTCAGTACGGAAATGGTTTTACAGAACATCTTGTATTCTACAAACCAAATTTAATATGACAACGAGGGTCAGGGTTTGGGTCATTTTTTGCAAGTTTGGGACGAAAATTGCTACCATTTGCAAAAAAGTTCATTTTCCCAGCTGCCAAAAAGTTCATTTTGCAGCTGCAAAAACCGCGCTGAAGAACATTGCAGTTGATGTACTTGAAAATAATAGAAATGTTGTCGATAGTATCAAAGACAATACATTTGATGCATTAAAAGGAGTCGGTAGATAATTAGTAGCTCAGTCTGGAAGTGGGATTCGTCGCAAACGAATCAAATAAACTAAAGTAGTAAAGGTAAAACAAAACGAAGAAAAGTTACTACAAAATCAAAAAAGTTTAAAAAGAATAGAAAATCAAGAAAATTAAAAAGAAAGAGATATTCATCTTTGTTTGGTTAAAATGTCTCGAAGATCAAAAACACAACGTATTGACTTTGTAAGGAGTGAGACAGCAATATTTGAAAAACCTGGATATGATATAACTATACAATCAATATCATTTTGTGAATCTCATCCAATAAATTCTGTTTCTGACAGAACTGCACCTATAACATTCTTTATTCAGGGAAATGAAACTCAATATCTTGATTTTGCAGAGTCAAAGATTTACATACGCGGCAAATTCACTCGAGAAGATGGTACAGCATTACCTAAAGTTACAAATATGAACGTATTAAACTATGCACCTGTAAACAATTTTTTACATAGTATGATTGACAAAGTGAGTATTTACCTGCATGAAATGGAAATAACAAGCAAATGTAGCTACTATCCGTACAGAGCGTACATTGAAAACTTTTTAGGTTATTCCAAAAATTATGTGAAGAGTATTGGTGAGGCGTCAACGTTTACTAAAACGGAATCTGAAATAAGTACTCAAGATCCTGGTTGGGTTAAACGAAGAAACATGGTGGATGAAAGCAAAATATTTGAGATTGCTGGAAGATTACAAACTGAATTATTTACTCAACCCAGATATCTAATACCTGGAATAGATGTGAGAATCCAGCTACATCGTTCTAATGATTCCTTTTGTATTCAATGTGAAGGAACTGCTGCTCAGAACATAAAATTTCAAATAATGGAAGCTAAATTATTAGTATAGAAACATGCACTCTTACCGTCAATACAACTTGCACATTTGAAAAATTTGGAAGCTGGAATCCCGTAGTATATCCAAATCGTCTCGTAGATATGAAAACACATGCACTCCCAACAGGAACACTTCAAAACACAAATGAAAATTTGATATCGGGACATCTCCCAGACCGAATTGTTATTGGATTAGTGCCAAGTACTCATCTGCATGGTTCCTATGCTACGAATCCTTTATCTTTTGGAGACCATGGTCTCACACACATTAGTGTTAAAGTGAATGGGGAGGGAGTCACAGAGCAATCTACCGAACTCGATATTGCTGAAGGTAGATCGGTATTGACTTACCTGTCATTGTTTGAAAATTTGGGAATTGCAAACTGCGATACTGGAGTCGACATCAAACTCAGTGAATTCAAAAATGGTAAAATTCTCCATGTCTTCAACTTGAGAAAGATTAGAGATAATTTTACCATTCCAAAATTTGGTAACGTTGCTATTAATCTACGTTTCAAGACAGGACTCACTAGCACAATCAACGTTGTAGTATATGCTGATTACCAATCGGTGTTATATATAAATGCAGATAAACAAATAAATTTTAAAGATTTTTCAAAGGAATCATGAATACACAAGAAATTTATAATTGTCTCGCGCCGTTAACAAGAAGGAAGAATGGTCAATGTGAAGTTATTCCATGTGATCATTTACTACAACTCAAGATTGAAAGATATCCGCTGGTACTTTGTGTTAATAACCAAAGTAGCCTAGAAGAAGGAGAGCATTGGGTTGGTCTATTTGTAAAGCGACATGGTGCAGAAATAGAATTTTTTTGTAGTTATGGTTTAGGAATAATGGATTATTCTCCATACTTTCAACAATTTGTAAAATTGTTAAATTCTTCAGTTTTGGAAAATAGATTATGTATCCAAGGACCAAATTCAAATAAGTGTGGACATTATGTAATATTCTTTATGTATAAAAGACTCAACTCATGTCCAATGTCTTCTGTATATTGTATATTCACAAAAGATTTTGTTCGAAATGATAAAATTGTTAGTAATTTTGTTAAAAAATTATTTATTAAGAAAAAATTTAAATATGATACAACAAAGAAATGGATTTATCAATGTTGTATTTGTAAAAAATAAATTATTTTATAGAAGTCCAACGTGTATTTCTACCTCGTTTTGATTTTTGAATTTTACCAACTGGAGATGAGTTTTCGCTTTGTGTATGCAAAGCAGAGAGAGTAGCCCTTCCAAAAACGTTTGATTTGGCTGGAAATTGTATAATTTTTTCGAGCACTTCGTCCATGCGTCCAATTGACTGTGGTGGTTTATTTTTAGCAAGTTCTAATACGATTTGTTCATATTCGGTACCTGGAATTACTCTTCCGTCAATAATAATTTCTCCTTCGTTATTTGGAACAATGTTCAACGATTTAAAGTAATCCAATATTCCAGCGATGCGACTACCTTTAAGCTTGTTTACAATTCTATTGAATGCATTATTATCAAAGTTGTTCACAGAAGTCTTTGTTTCCAATAATTCATTTTTAATTTTTGGAAATTCTGGAAGTATGTTTTTTACCAGAACGGGTATATTTTTGATATTTCTCTGCTTTGTTGCCAGGTTCCTTGCCAGTTCTTGATACAACAAGATTTTCAAATCATCTGGTATATCCTGATGCAAAATTGCTTCTTTATCTTTCTGAATAAAAGATGAATGTTCGGGTTCTTTTTTTTGCCAAAAGTATTAGTTTATTGTATGTATGTTCTGGAACAAGTCTCATTCGATTAACCATGGTTAATTTAATAGTTGGCTTGCAAGAAATGCTAGAACGGGTGGTAACAATGCAGGTAAAAACCCTCCCTTTTGTAACAATAGTTTCTTTTTTATTCGGCTGGAAGGATTTCTGAAAGCAAGTTTTTCAAGAATATTTTTGTAAGGTCTCAATTTTTTGAGAACGCAATGCTTTATGGGAACGTTTTTGTTTGCAACGTTACGAATGGATTCTTGAATTGATTTTAGCTGATCAACACTCGCACCACGTATATATGCTTTCCGTTTAGCAGGTGTAGATTTACTGATAGTTCGTAAGAACTCTACATTCTTTTTAATACGTTTGGTCATGATGGTCGGAACAGGTAGACTAAATTAGCAGAAGCATTGTCAATGTATTATATAAGAAGGTATTAGTAAAATAAACATTAGTCGAAAACTCACCATGAGCGATACAAAAGTAGAAGCATACTTAGACACTCAAAATCCGGAATGTTTTTCGGGAGCTTCAAACTTTTTCAAAGTAAATAAATTTGCAGGCTTCAAGNGAATGTTTTTCGGGAGCTTCAAACTTTTTCAAAGTAAATAAATTTGCAGGCTTCAAGAATGTTCAAAAAAATTTAAAAAAGTCGAAAGGTTATGCACTCCACCATCCTTCAAATAAAAGAATTCCGCGAAGGTTTGTATATAGTCCTGCACCATTTGATCAATTTGGAATAGGTAAGGTAGAAGAGTCAACATAAATATAGCTTATTGCTAATAGATTCTTTTCGTAGACCTAATAGACATTCAAAAATATAGAAAATCAAACTATCAGAAAAGATATATATTAGCAGTGTTAGATCCGTTTACAAAAATGGGTTGGCTAGAACCTGTCCGACGGAAAACATGTGTTGAAGTTCGTGATGCACTAGATAAAATCATTTCGCGATCTGGAGGTAAATGTCTTAGACTGCAAAGTGATTCTGGTACAGAATTTATGGGAAAACAAATGAAAAATTATTGCACGGATAATAATATTCAACAGTTTGTCACAAATAGTCCAATCAAAGTTTCTTATATTGAGAGATTTATAAGAACTATAAGGCAGAGGATCGAACGTTTTATGACAGAAAAAAATACAAAACGATTTATCCTTATAATTCCAGACATTGAAAAGGCATATCAGAATTCATTTCACCGAAGTATTCAGAGGACACCAGCATCAGTTACTCCAGAAGTAGTATCAGATGTTTGGAAACAATTGTACATGAGCAGAAAATTTAAGAGAAACAGAAAAGTATATCCAATTGGGACAAATGTCTTTGCAAAGCTTTTAAAGCAAACATTTGAAAAAGGATATTCTACAAACTTTGACTCTGAAGTTTACGAAATTGCTGAAATATTAAAAACAAATCCAGTTACATACCATATATGTAACTCAAAAGGTATATTACCTAGATGTTACTATCATCAGGAAATAGTTGAGAGCGGCTAGTAGTGCAGAATGTGTCTAATAGATTGGGCTCGTATAAATCTGAGTTCAAAAACTGTTCTGCTGTCATAACTCAGTATGCGTAGTGGATAATCCAGCAGTAAATTTAAAAGAATGGAAAAACCATACAAGAATAGAATTGGGAAATTCAAAGCGGAGAATTAGTACCAGACAAACTCAACAAAAAACTTTATTGAACAACTTCAAAAAATTGAGAATTTATTAGAATCAAAAGTAGAATAAAAAAAAAATTTTTTTTATTACAAATAAAATTTGTGTATGTACAATTTATTTTATAAACAAAAAGTAAGTTGACAGAAATTATTCTAATCGATTTCGCTGAGGGCGTGGCGTATAATGTATATCAATCTGGTCAGTTACAAAGTCGAGTACTTCCTGCATTTCACTTGCAGCTAGACGATTTTGAAACCAAAATCGACACAATTGCTTNGTTACAAAGTCGAGTACTTCCTGCATTTCACTTGCAGCTAGACGATTTTGAAACCAAAATCGACACAATTGCTTTATTAATGTTGGAACATCCTGTTCCATGACAAAATTTATATACAGCTCTTGTCCATTGGTGGATACTCTTGGTTTCCTACAAAATATTTAAGTTATAGAAACGTTTCCTCCCAAATCCATCCGTCTCTTGTATTTACCTCTTCATGTTGATCATTGCTGGTCCCGAATCATTCCTTGAAAACCAACATTTCAGTCGAAATTCATCCATATTCTGTCTCACATTGCGAATTGGAGTTGTACTTGTTCCAATTACCTGCTGCTGTGTTACTCTAGCAGTAGTTGTTTGCAAGGCCAAAACTCTAGCATTTTCAGCAGTANTGCTGCTGTGTTACTCTAGCAGTAGTTGTTTGCAAGGCCAAAACTCTAGCATTTTCAGCAGTAATATCATAGTCGAAGTTAAGACTTTTTGGCGTCCACATACTTTTTCTCACGAAAGTCGCCTCCTCTTATTCTTGTTACCATTCGAATGTAACGTTCAAGTGAAATTAATATAGTGGGCACAGCTATTGTATTCAAATAGTATTGATGGATTGAATGTGCTTCAATAAAAAACTTAGGATCTGGAAACAAGTTGAAGATTAGACATGATTAAATACATATATTGATTACGCATACCAATCTGTGAAGGATCCTCCGGATTGAAATCGTCCAACAATTCCGACGCATATAGTTTTATTATGACCCACAGTGATTTGACTTCGGGTACACATGGATCGTGTGTACACGGTTTTGTATAAGGAGTCCAATTATGTGGTTTCCAGTTCTTTCCACTGAACAAGGTTTTCATATCCCCATCAAGTGGTCCTTCAATCTGTCTTGGTCCTGGTGTGAGTTGAAATCCGCAACAATTGAGAGGAAGTACGTTTTGATTATAGCATGGTTGGGTTTCTGTGTCTGGACCAACATTTTCCCTTGAGAGAGGTCGAAGCAAATAGCATTGATTGGCAGTGATAATGCCTTCCGCCACAACACGACAGATGAAATATTCGTATTCTGTAGCGAAGTCGCAAGGAGTGTGATTGCACAATGTTGTGAATGGAAGCTTTGTCATTGGATCATAATCACGAAACGGTATTGGTCCTTCTTCCAGAGAGTTTGAGGGGTTCTTAACAAGTCTATATCCTGGACATTTTGACTTGCAAATTTCATAGACGAAAAGAGACGAGCCAGCTTCTCTATGAGTCGTTGAGATCTTATATTCTCTTCTTCCAACTGCATTTGTTCTCGAACTTGATCTTCTGTTTCGACGTGATTAGTTGAATCGAATGAACCAATCATCAGAATGTTCGACATCGTGTTGTTAGGATTACAGTAGATGAGATTTGTTGCTAAAAGCAAATAAAAGACTGAATAATTCTAAACAAAATGAGTCTTGGTTTTATACCAAAAAAACTAATCTCGCTCTCAATTTGGACAATGGATAAAGTCAGTCAAAAATAGTTTCTGACCTCAATCCAAAAATAACTTGTTTTTTTTTCGACAAAGAAAAACATGTTTTTTCAACAAAAAGACGTTTGTAGAAGGTCAAACTTTCAAAAATTTACCTATAAATACAAGAATTTCGAACACCAATTTCACCATTCTGAAAAGTATGTCTGGGAACATTGCATACGACGAAACAGGTACTGGGAGAGAAGAAATTACTAGAAGACAAGAAATTATCCCTAAAGAAAAAAATTTCATTTTTTTTTTGTTCTTTTATCTCTAATCTTAAACATATTTTTTGGATTTTGGACCTGTCAAATTTTGCAAAACGCTGAACAGGCAATAATTAAGTTGGAAGTACTTGTGGAAAAAATAAAAAATTAAGGGTGGTTGATTGACCCAAACAATTCAACCCATGGATGAGTATAATTCGAGTCCTGACTCCATAAATGATCCATACAAGATCCCCCACTCACCGATAATTGATGATGAAGACTGGGATCTTTTTTTCCCTGAAGGAATAATCACTAAATTTGTTCTCCCGTCAATGCCACAGCCACCTCCAACGCCACCGCCAACACAAGAGGTTCCCGTGGTACAAGTAAAAGAGCGTAAAAACAAAAAAAAAATGAAAAAACAGCATTTTATGCCGCGGCAAAGAGAATGGTGCAGGAGCATAAAAAATGGAACGAAAGAATTCGAAGAGGAAAAATAAAGAAAAACTGATTTTGAACAAAAAGATTAAAATTGATCCAGAGTTAGCGAAACTAAATCTTTGTAAAGAAGCAAATATGGAATTGATAACAGCTGAAGACGCCATTAAAAAACATGCTTGGCAAACAAAAGTTAATGTTTTGGATAATAAATTGGGACAACTTTTAGGAAATTCAAAGGGTGAGTGACGCGGCGAGTCCTCCCGCATACGACCCTTGGGGTCGTACGTATGCCCTTAAGGCATAGACTTATCGCGCATAACGCGATAGATATCGCACTCGGTGCGATAGAGAATATCGCTGCGCGATATAAATATCGCGCTTGGCGCGATACTGCACCGTCATGAATTTTTAATTATATATTTTTGGTAATAGATTCACCTCTACAAATTATTCCAGCTTTGAATACATCGTGGAAACAAGATAAAGATGGTCTTGTACTTTGCTTGGAACAGGATTCTATGAAAATACATTCCACATTTGAATGCTCTTCATATATTTAAAAAATCTTTTCTTGGAGAAATTTTGGTTAATAAAGAAATGAAATAAAGGATATAATATGATGTGTAACTATAATTTTGAAGTTAGTTTATTTGTTGCAATGGAATGTGAAACAATTTATTTTGATTATTGGCTAATTACGCCGTTTACAACAATTTCTGGAAGTTCTCAAAGTGGTAAGAGTACTTTGACGAGTAAAATTTTGGAAAGACGTTACGAAATGTTTGATGTTCCAATTGACAAAATTACATATTGCTACTCTGAGTATCAAGAAAATTTTTTCAATGAATTGAAAGCAAAAGTACCTTCAATAGTTTTTCATAAGGGTCTTCCGGAAGATTTTACGGATCCATTGGATACTCCACAACTATTTGTTCTAGACGATTTACTAGCAGAAATTTGCAAATCAAAAACTATTGGAAATCTTTTTACTAGAACTTCTCACCACAAAAATATTAGTGTAATCTTTCTCACTCAATCATTCTTTGAGAAGGAATTACGAATTCTAACTACAAATTGCAAATATTTGATCCTTATGAAAAATGTCAGAGATTCTACTCAGGCTTATTGCCTTGGGAGACAGTTAAATGGTGGAAATAAGAACATGGCATTTGAAGCTGCTTACCAAGATGTTTTGAAAAAACCATATACACATTTATTTATTGATTTGAATTTGCAACAAGACGATAAATTTAGAATACGTACTAGTATATTCCCTGAAGATTGTATAGTTTACTCAAACTAATTATAAAGAGTTTTAATATCTGTATGGTTGAATGCTAATGTGTTAACGTTATCTGGTAGAATAAAACGTTTTATATCAAATCCGTTTATGGCTTTTTTTGTTGATTCTATCGTATATAATTTATGTTTGAAACTTCGGATAGATTTACTTGTGACATTTGTTTGGATCGGATTTTCAATTGCGTTCACATAATCATCAAATGTACAGTCACGATCCAAAGCTCGTTTTGGTATTCCTTTCCCTTTCTTTTTGAATTCGACAATGTTTACGTTTAGTCCTGTCACAGAATCAATTTCGTCCTTCACATATCTCAGAGCATATAGTTTTGGTTTATTTACGCAACTGTGAGTCAAAACACACATTGCGTACTCATCTTTCATGGTTCCTAGCTTCTTCTTGTTCTTGAGGCTATAATACTGTCCAAAATATGGATGATTGACATCATAGCAGCTCATGTCAAAAATTTCTCCTTCATTATTTTTACAATCTTGATAAAAGTTTTCTGTTTTGATTAGCATGAGCAACGAGTCAGTATCAGTATACACTAGATCTAGATTTGGATATTTTATGAGAAAATAGTCACAGAACCACTGGAACATTATGAGCTTGCTAATTTCCAAGCAAGCAGCTCCAACTGCAATAGGACGATCTAACGTAACTGATAGTTTCTTTAACTGAATGATAACCAAGTCTTTGTGAACAATATTCACACTTTGTATTGTTGGTTTTGAATTATATTTCAAAGCCATCTCACGTCCCATTATAAGTTTCACGTTTACACGATTGCGCTTTGCTTCAATCATTTTTCCAAATGTAGCGCAGTTGCAGAGTTTCCAGATTAAATCCTCCATTTTTGAAGTGGCTGCCTTCCTCATCATAGCATTAAATTCCATAAATTTTCTTAGCCAGTCAGATTGAATAAATTTTACTGCAGCATGAATCTGAGTCACTTTACATCCGAGTTTCATCCAATATTTTAAAAGTCTGTAGTGACAAACATAATTTTTGCGAGCATGGAAATCTGCAATGAGACGTTCAGTTTTGAAAGTATTCATATCTACTTCAATTTCTTCCCCANTTTTGCGAGCATGGAAATCTGCAATGAGACGTTCAGTTTTGAAAGTATTCATATCTACTTCAATTTCTTCCCCACAGTCCAGCATATGTGAAGAAATTTCTTCTGCATTGATAAGCCTTCTGTAAGGCATTGGAGGATATCTAAAGGAAATCAATCAATTATATTTAAAACAACTAATTCAAGTGTATTTACTTATTCAGTTTTGTGTGTAGTTCTTGTGGTATTTCTGCGTCAATCTTCACAAAATAACCGACTCGTCCATTATCCTCAATATTTTCGAAAAATTGCTCTGGATTTTCACGCATTTTTTCGAGTTCCTCTGATCGAACCATTAAATAATCTCGTCCAGGAAGTTTGGAAATCATTGCTGTTCCTATATAACAGCTTTACCATCTCAACAATACAATAGAATATAAAGAAATTACCATATAAGTTTGTTATGTCCATCATTGTTAAATAAGTTGTCTCATCGTTGGGGTTGTAATCAGGTACCAATGGATTGTTTGCTCGAGCAGCACGAATATTTCCAACGGACACCAACCCTCCTCGTAGACCTTCAATTATTAAGTAAGTATTTGGGCAACGAATATGTTCAAGTTCAACTTGCGTGAATTTTAAACATGCGTCATAAATAAACATTGGTAAACTAAAATAATGACAAACGTCAAGTCCAAACGCTTTATACATGACATTTCGTAATTTGATGAAACTATCAGCAAGAAGAGCAGTATCTGATAAACAGTAAGTGTTTGTGTACTCGCCCATATTTGAAATTTGAAAATCACACCAGACAAGTTTTGCCAAATCATAATCTTCAAGGCTAATGTCATCTCCAGTCAAGTCATTCTTAAATTTATCAATAGGTGGAAGTTCGGTGAGTTTGTACTTTTCAACATTGTCCATAAAGGAGTAGCAGTAGACTCCATTTCGATAGAGTAAATGAATTTTATCTTCATATCCTTGAAATACTTGACGTGTAGTTCTAAAATCTTGTTCAGTCAACGTTTTAGCTAGCTCACTCAAGCTACAGTTAAAAAATGCATAACTGTCAATAAACTTGAGCGTAATCCTTTTTCGTTTCATGAAAATAGAATTAAATTTTTCAGTTGAGTTTGGAATAACTGTTACAGAATCTATAGAATCTTTCTGGAGTGCTTCCATAATTAGTTTGCTATCATAACTCTTGAAACCGTGAAAGACGCAAACAAATTCATTAGATTTCTGTATAGCTTTCATATTACATTGTTGATGGGCCAATCCAATAAAGTTTGGGCTACCTATAACGTAAAATAAAGAAATAAAGAATGCTTTTGTAATATTATCTAAATTTACCGTCTGTTATGCTATGATCGTGATGCCTATGCAAATTTGTTTCTCCACTCTCAAACTTTTTAGAGCAAATGCAACATGCCAACAATGTAATATTTCTTGCTAGCATTTCTTCGTCTGTCTGGCTAAGTACCATTGTAGTGTTTGCTATTGCATCATTGTGTTTTATTTCTTTGGAAAGTAATTCGGCTTGTTCGAACAATTCCATCACCATCTTGTGTGCAACATTTTCGTTCTGCTCTTGAACATAATACGTCTGCTTAGCATATACATTATGTTTATTGTCTACACAGACATAACTATACGATCCAGGGCTATGTATGTTTAACTTTTTTGTTTTGGTTTCTTTTTGTAAGTGACATTCTGGTTGATCCAATTGAACGAGATTGCTTTCCATGTCACAAAAGAAAACGTATGGATATCTGATACATCTGCAATTTGAAGAAATAAGTATTATAATCTAATATCTGTGATATATTACTAGCATTTTTACCTCTCAAATTTGTCAAACTTCAGAAACATTTGTTGTGGGAAATTAGTTTTTTGACATCCAATAGCAACACAAGCTTGCTTGTGTGATTCATAATTAAATTTGTTAAATGCCTGTAAGCAGAAGCGACAGACTTCTGTGGCATTGTAACCTTGGCTTCTGTACAGGAGTCCATGTAACTTGTGAATATACAGAAAATGATTATGTTGTTCGCCCAAATACATTAGCAAATCAATTTTAACTTCTCGATCTTCTTTGCATGTATACAGCGTATAACACTTTTTGCGAAACTCATGAAGCAATTCAATTTTGCGACTACGACTGCTTGGGATATTTTGTTCCATTTCATCCACTAAATCATGATTAGAACTATCATTTTGCGTATTTATGACAGAATCAATAACATCATCAACAGAGGTTCTAACATGTTTTGGATTTGGTATATTCAACGAATAGTTTGTATCAAATGCTATTATACAAAGCCCAATGGTAGGATTGTTTGATTCAAACCGTTTTATTTGAGATAAACTAAATGAAAATTTAATTCCAGTCCAATCTATTGTTGAGGATACAAACAACTGTTCGTAATAGTCCAAGTTTTGCAGAAGTTTGTTTTTGATACTAGAGGAACGCGGAAATGGTGGTCTGAATTTCGGATGTAAATGAACTGCTCGTTTAAAGCATAGGTCGTTAGCGCTAGGTACATCATACATATTATTTCGCATTTTTCGTTTCAAAATTTCTGGATATTGTTCAACTCTGTTCCCACCAATGAAATTTTTGTATTCGACAATTGTGATTTTCAAATCCAAGACTGTTACAAAAACGAAGGAAGAAGCCATGTTGGTATAGCTTTCTATTCGATTTTTAAATTCAAGAAGAGCTTTTGCGTAAACAAACGAAAAGTCAATATTGTGATTAATTCCAAATAAAAATGAATTGAATGTTGGAAAGCTCAATGTCTTTTGACCATCTGCATTTGTCTTTTCGAAATGTAAATTTGCTATAAACTGAATCTTAAAATTTTTCTTAGCTTCTAGCTCTCTTGTCAATAGTTGCAGTAGTGAACGTTTCATACGGTGAAAAACTTGGTTGACAGTGATAGGAATGTGATTGGATAGATCTACCTTGTACTCTTCGTAAGTATTTTCGACTGCAGACATCGAAAACTCAATATTCAAATCATTATGTAAAATTCCATCTCCAATTTGATTCAAGCGTTGAAACTTTTGATAATATTCAGTATGAGAATTTGATAGATGAAGCTGAAGTGTAGCAACGGAAGGGAAATTTATATCACAGAAAGGACATAATCTAGCACGAAAGTGTTCAGCTGTTATTTCATCTTCAGAGTCACTACTGACATACCTCGTTTCATCTGAATCATAGAGATCTGACTCATCGCTAGATGAGTAATCTACCAGTCTCGTAATCATTCCGCTATTAGATGGTAAAGATGATAAAATCTGCAATAGTATAAAAAATTTTAATTTTTTAATTTTTTAATAATGGTTCTCGCTTAATATGGAATGAAAAAAACTTGAAAATCAAAAAATTTCAAAGTAGGAAAATCAAATTTCGAAAATAATTTTTAAGAACGGTTGACCGCAGAGAAAAATTTTATAGGGAAAAGTTGTTTATTTGACGAATAGAAATAACTTCTGTAGAGATACTTTTCTTGCTTAATATGGAATGAAAAAAACTTGAAAATCAAAAAAATTTCGTAGGAAAATCAAATTTCGAAAATAATTTTTAAGAACGGTTGATCGCAGAGAAAAATTTTATAGGAAAAAAATTGTTTATTTGACAAATAGAAATAACTTTTGTAGAGATACTTTTCTTGCTTGATATGAATGAAAAAAACTTGAAAATCATTTTTAAGTTAAACCGGAGTGACGGGTGTCAATTCCCACTATCCTATGATGTTTGATTTAATAAGATGACATACTCTCGAACCAAATAGCATTGAGCCCTCGGCGTGAGTCGCATATGACAATTTTCCAAACAAACATCTCAAAATTGGAGTTGTGTGCGGCAGTCAATCAATTGTATTGTATTGTGATTTACTCTTTGAACGACATGTCGTCCAGAGTTTCAAAAATTTCTACACAGATATTGCTATAAATAGAATTTTCTAATTTTAGAACAGGATTTTGAGTAGATTTGGTTAATTCAACGTTTCTTTCAATTAATCTATCTCGCGAATCCAATATTTCTTTTCATATTTTTGAGTTTTGGACTTGTGTATCATTTAAAAGAATTTGCCTACATTTCTTTCATTTTTGATTTTCATTACATCAAAAATTTTTTACCTTGTGTCTCGGAAGTTTTTAATGTGCGCAAGTAACACCTTTGATACGTTGACATGCTATAGCAGTTGCCTGAATCACATTTTTAATTCCAATTTTTTCTAGAAATTTCTTGCTATCAGATGTCTCCCGCCCAACTCCTTGTACACTCTTCTTCAATTTAATTAGAAATGGTTTTACCTTTAACACTGTCTTTTTGAATTTTTGGTGGCAAGGTAAATGTAAATAAAAAATAAGACTTATCTGAATTAAAAATTAAACTTTAACTTCACCACCTAAAAGTTTAAATGAGAAGACGCGTACATCTCGAAAGAAAAAAACAAACAATCTCGCGGCGAGAACTTTGAGGGCTCAATGCTATTTGGTTCGAGAGTAGCTACAATTCTAAATTTTAAACTTTCAAATTTCCCACTGTTTACTATTTTAGTTGTCAAGAATCCCGTGGGTGGTGAGTTAAAATTCTAAATTTCAAACTTTCAAATTTCCCACTGTTTACTATTTTAGTTGTCAAAAATCCCGTGGGTGGTGAGTTAAAATTCTAAATTTCAAACTTTCAAATTTCCCACTGTTTACTATTATAGTGGATTATAGTGGAACTATGGATTGCTATGTTTACATGAATAATTCTAAATAATTCCACAGATGGCGAGAGTGATGTAGAAATTTAAAAACGGCAGCTTGTCAACTTTCTTCAAACTTCAAAATTCTCTTTACCCAATCTCGAGTTGAAATAATTTCATACTGCGAAAGTCAGGAAAAGTGAAAAAGGGCTCACTTTTCAAGTTAAAGGAAAGTGAACCCTTTTTCGAAACTAAAGAAGATAAATGTTTAGTACAAATAAAAAATAAAAATTAACAAATAGGTTAGGAACCCTAACTAACCTAACCTATTTGTCTAAAATTTTAGACACTTTTCAAATATAAATTTTTTATAGACAACTGTTGTATTATAACTTCTCATTGCTCTTAACATGAGCAGAAATGCATGTAGTAATTATGAAACTTATATTTTGAAAACATTCAGGTTAATTTTCTTTAGTATTTTAGATTCAAACTTTTTAAAATGACAGGTGCCTATAATAGTGGATAAGGGTAGCTTTAACAGAGTTTCTTGGAATTATTAAGTAATGATTTTATTAAATACTAGAAGAGATGATATTCTCATTTTGTTATAGTTAAATTTACATGTTCTCTGCTACGTTCGAATAAAAGATCTGTCAGTTGTGCACTCCAACCAATTAAAGAATTGTCCAAACCAAATGTATGAGTATTTATACTAAATTATGACCTTATCTACTTGTTTTCTATTTATGATATTTGGTAAACAAAACTTTTTTCATAAACAACAAGGTTGCGTTATGGACAATTTGTCCGAGGTTTAAAGTTTCACTTTTAAGTATTTATACTAAATCATAAAAAACGCCTATTCGTAAACAACAACAAGGTTACCTCATGGACAAGTTGTCTGAGTTTAAAGTTTCACTTTCTATTTTCAAAACCATTTCGACAATAGGATTCTTACTTTACCTTATTTTGTTTTCCTATTTTAAGACTTATTTTAAATTAAAGAGGGTCTATTTTCAATTTCTGAAAAATTGAAAGTAAACCCTTTATTATCAAACTCTTCTTGTCCTTCTAAATTTTTGTATGTAATAGCAGTTTTACTTCCAAAAAATCATTCCACAAATCATCACAACATTTTAACAAACTTCTTTCTCAAAAATTTTTTAACAACGATGGCTGAACCAACAGTGATTACGTTCAACAACTTGGACCATTACTTTGTCCGAGTGGAACATCTCCAAGCGTTCATATCACGTTGCTCTCATATAGAGCAACTGTTGACGAAAAGGTAATTTAATTATTAATTATTAATTTTATTCATTCATTTATTTATTTATTTTATAATTGCAGAAGGCTGAATTAGCCAATTGTGAAGCTTTGCTGCTTCAGGCTGACCAACGCGTAGACAACGCGTACGATGAAAGGAATGAGGCTATGACCTCTAATAATTTTAAAGGTAAAAATATGAGTAATAAATATTTATTATTATTATTATAATTTTATTTATTTATTTATTTATTTTTTTTTTTATTTTTTTTATTTATTTTTTTTAAATTAATTAATTTATTTTTTTTTATTTTTTTTTTTTTAATTATAGAGGGAGAAATTAAGATTCTGAAAGAATGTGTTGGTTCTCTCCAAGACACAATACCATGACCACCAATTCCAACATGTTGGAAACACTAGTACCGGTCCTGGAAATTCTTTTGGAGGACCAAGATAAGGAAATTGATCACTTAAAAAGTAAGTTTATTTTGTTATTACTTTTTTTTTGTTTCTTTAAGTTTAATTTTTGTTAAAGTTTGACTATGGTTAATTATGTTATTATTACTTTTCCAGGACAGCTTCTTTCAAAAGAAGGAGAAATAAACATTCTTAAACATAATCTCTGCGTAAGAGGACTTCGCCTGAAGAGATTGAATATGAAGTTACACCCTAAAATATTGCGACGCTCATCCAGGACTAGAAGGGCAGTTGTAAAGCTAAACTTATAATTACATTGTTTGTGTTTAAATAAAAAATAAAAATTACAATGTCATTTAATTGAAGTGTATTTTTTTAATTCATTATGCATCGGTTGGAAAGACCTAAAGCCCTTACTGTTAATAAAATAACATTACGGGCTGTAGGCAGCATACTACTACTATGTATCAAGTGATTCTGTGTCACTTGACTGTTGTGTTCGAAATTGTCAAACTACTCAACAAAATACAAGTCGAACAAAGATCTGTCTCTCCACTCGTGGAGATACTTGTGTACTAAATCTTTGGAAATTTTTTACATAAAAAATTTACCAGTAGGTAGGTAGTCGGGAAAGTTAGAACTCAAGATCACTTTAAATTTTATAAAGAAAACTTCTTTTTTTTTTAATTTTTACAAAATATTTAATTTTGTAACCATACCTTGATCTTGAAGCTACGGTTTCTGCTGGCCTGTACCAAGGCAATACGATCTTTCCCAAGAGCTCCAGAAATATCACTGGGGGACAGCCGAAGCATACCCAGAACACTCGTCGTCATTTCTAATGAATGACCTTTAACAAACCAAATATGAATTATCAATTTTACAATAATTGAGTTTGATTAATTCCCTCATTCATGGAAATTATTCGATTTGATGTTTCAAAATCAGTTTCACTTTCACTTTGAAACAACAAAAGTAAAATTAATCGAAAAATTATGCTGATGACTTTGCAGTCTGAAAACTTATTTGTTTACAATTTTTTAACAGTCTTCCAGAATCCTGGGAGCTGATGCTCAGAAACGTCCGACGTCGAATACAACGACACCATAGAGTCACAAACCATGACATATTTTCAGGTTGTGTCGCTATGGTGTCCTAAACCACATCTAGTTATCTATCTAACTAAAAAATTAACGTTTTTTTTATGCAATAATTGCATAAAAAAAGCGTTATATAAATTCATAATCAAAATTCAATTATTGCATTTTGATTATAAATTTATAAAAGAATTCGTGGAGAATTTAGTCTAGTAATTTATCCTCGTTTTATTTTTATTTTATTACATTTGTATGCGCATTTAACCATTTGTTTTACGCTAGAGAAACCTTAGAGTAATGATACTATAATAACTAGAGGGAGCATTACAAGATAAAACTCAAAAATAACGGAATACACAGGATGGCATTGAGTGACAATCCGGTCAACAAAAGTGACCCGTTACCATAGCGTTCGGGCTAATTTCTTTCGAATTTTCAAATTTGAAATTAGAAAAACTAACCCTAGTACATCCTGAGGCTGAAGTATTTAGTTTAACATTATGGAAAAACTGTCACTAGAATACAATAATGGAAATTAATTGGCTGACGAGACTTCCCGCACTATAAGTATTTAAATTGTTGTAGGATGAGGTCATTCACTCTAAAAATGAATTAAGTGTTGTTTCACTGTCCAAACCAACCTGATTTTATATTTTGTCAATCTTCAATTCTTTATATAACTCTGAAGTAATGAGTCAAACTTTAGAGACATCAAGTGATCTAACGCAATTACTATTATCAGCCATCTTCAGGCCATCTCTGTCTATTTCTGGTGTGTTCATTGAAATAATTTTGTTGTAAATAATTGTAATTGATTGCTTGATTTCAGTAAAAATTTTCAGATTGTGATATTGAGTCATAAGATCAAAGTACCCGTGGTGTTATAAAATTAATAGTATAATTGGATCTGCTAAAATGCGATCATGTATCATTTGAAGTTGTACTAATTGCCATAACTAGCTTCAGTTAGTTTATACAAGTAAGTGGGGGAAGAGTTTACCATAATGTTCGTTAGCTTTGATTTTAAGGTCTGGTACTTTCAACAGCATTCGAAATTCTGGAGTGAAAGAGCATCGCCTACAGGAGTACAGTAAACCTCGGATAAGGCGGATTTCAAGAGACCGGAAAATGTGGTTCGTGGTAACCGAGGTTCGGCTTAAGCGTAAGCCGAACATACAACTTGGGGAATAATTTGTTCGTCTTAGCCGAGGTAGTTTTAATTTACCATTACTTTATAATAGTAAGTTGTAGAGACTAAAAGTGACTAAAAATATATCATTGGTTCATTTTCTGTCAAATTTCAATGTTTGAAAAGTCATTCAAAAGAAGTTATTCGTTAAATTTTGTAAGAAAAAAGGTGAAGATTCTTTAAAAATTGATCAATTAATTGGTGTTCGTGTTAACCGAGGTAAAAAAGCATGTGACTTATGGACTGGAACTACGGAAAGGCGTTCGTGGTAGCCGAGGATTCGGCTTAACCGAGTTCGGGTTAGCCGTTCCATTTATACACAAATTCCCTATCTCAGGGCGCGGACCGGACCAAGTGGTTCATGGTAACCGAAGTCGGCTTATCCGAGGTTTACTGTATAATGTTTCTCAATTAATTAAGTCAGTAGTCGTTACAGTACACCAAAATTCAATTTTTTCACATTGCTAAAACTGCCACACTATCTCTTAACCCCACGATACACCGAACAAAAATGTTTTATTTTCATGACAATAGTTGGTTTTTAATGCAGTTTCTACCTCCTGTATCTTCCTCTCATATCAACGAATAATAAATATTAAAACGTAGAAGTGAACTCTTAATAATTAATCCTGAAATTTTCTGCAGAGTAGTGTTGGTATTGTTAGAGTTAATTTTGCGATATTTTAATTACGGGAGAGTTTTCATGGTAACGGGTCACTTTTGTTGACCGGATTGTCACTCAATGCTCTCCTGTGTATTCCGTTATTTTTGAGTTTTATCTTGTAATGCTCCCTCTAGTTATTATAGTATTATTACTCTAAGAGAGAAACAGCCACTTTCAGAATTGATTTGCGCTCCTAAGCTTCTCAGCATTAATCTAATATATCTACATTAATTTTTGCTCGTGTTTACTAATACTTATTAGAATTTGAGTTAATGCATTCCATACTATGACTCTGATTCCATGGGATTTATGCGTCAGGAGTCATTTGATGACGCTGAATCCGTTTTCGGTTGGGTGTTAGAGTCATGACTTTGGGAATTGACTCCCAGACTTGGGATTTATGACTCTTCCCCAAATCCAAATGAACAAAACGGTATTTTTCCCTTATTTTTCTCATCTATTTCCACCGTTAAATATTATTATTAATTTTATAATTTCAGATTTGTCTTATTCGGAGTTGCATATTTTATATTAATTGACTCACACCTAAAAATCAAGAAGTGATATTCATGAGTGCTAGAGACAACACCCAAAGTTTAGAGAATCAGAGTCATGATTCCCAGTCATAGATTCTGCCCCATGCCAAAGTGGAAGTCATGCAGAACCATAATTTGAAAACATTATTTATTTTATTATCTAGTGTTCTATCGGGTTAAAGTTGCAGCGAAAGAAGGATATGTGCTGTGCGCATGCGCAGATGCTCATAATCCTTTTGCGTTTGAGCTTTGTAAGACAAACCCAGAGATACAGAGGGACTCTCATAATTGACTTACGCTAAAATTTTAAATTGTGCTACTACAATTCATCCATCTTCTTTTTTTAAGTTTTGTCTTGTCTTTTTATTTTTGATTCTTTTAGTTTTAAGACGACTACTTACCAGTCGATATTTAACCACGCAAAAACTATAAAACGACGGTTTTCCTTTATGAGCTTATGTCGTTATTTATCATTCCGAAAACTTCTTAAGACTTATGCTCACAACCGTCGTTAGGTCAACGACGTAGTTTTTAATTTGAGCATGCGTCACTGATTTTGTATCGTCGTTAGTCATATTTTACGACGTCGTTACGCCAGCGACACTTCTGAGAATTAGTTCCCTGTTTCTTAATATTTTAATCAAGGATCCTTGATTAAAATATTTGATTTGGAAAGTCGTGTTTTTGAACTTTTTTTGCTCCTTCAATTTTGAATTATTTCTTGTGTCATCTTACTTACTGGANATTTGCATTAGGAAAATAAAAAAGTACCTGTTAAAAAAAAAAGGATCCTTGATAATAAAGAACTAAAAACCCCACTTTCATTAAAATTAAAGTGTTGTCACGGAATCTTGATTTAAGGCATTTATTTTCAACCAAGGTTCCAGGGTCATTTCAGATTGTTTGTTGCAGGGTGATTTTAGGTTGTTTGTTGTCGCGAAGCGACAACAAACAACCTAAAATCACCTAACCACCTAACCTAAAATCACCTAACCTAAAATCACCAACCTAAAATCACCCTGCCCTGGTTTGTTGTTACTTTGCTCNTAAAATCACCAACCTAAAATCACCCTGCCCTGGTTTGTTGTTACTTTGCTCCCAAACTAATAATACGACTGTTACCAGGCTAATTTTTAGATTTTAGACTACCCAAACAAATATTCTCCATGGATCCAGGGTCCATGGAGACCGTTTGTTGTTGCTTCGCTTTATAAAGCGAAGCGACAACAAACATTCTCCATGGACCCTGCATGGATCCTAACCGTTTACTAATCATTCAATGTCAAATTCCGAATTTCAGAAAACATGGCAATGGCAATTAACTACCTCTATCAATCAATATAGAGGGCAAGGTTGCTATGAGGAATAAAATCCAAAAGTCCTCTAAAGAGGACTCATATAGCAACCTTGATAGAGGGGCTCTTCTTGATAGAATACTTAAATCTTTGAAACTTCATGTTGTCGCAGCAGAATATTCAAATTATCAATATTATACGCCAAAGTAGTAACAGTTTTTATAAATTATGAGATCAATTTCAATTTCATATCGTCAAGAAGTTAATTAAACGGCAACCGCAGTTATTTTTTTTCTATTCCCAGCAGCAGCTACAACTCGAAGAGTTTTTCTAAACCATAATAATAATAAAAACAGTCAAATTAACCATAATACTTAAAATGTTTGTTCTCACAACATAAAGACTCAAAAATTTATNAATAATAATAAAAACAGTCAAATTAACCATAATACTTAAAATGTTTGTTCTCACAACATAAAGACTCAAAAATTTTAGATTAGTCCTGCATAATCAATCAATCAATAAGTTTATTTGACGTTGGCCATCGCCCTATCAATAAAATTAATTATGCGCATGTGAAAATTTAAATGTAAAATCAATCAAGTCTATCAAATTGACTCAACGTCTTTGGAAGTTTACTATTGGATCTAAGAGTACTTGATAAGGTGAAGTTTCTCATCAATGTCCGACACGTCCCTAAATGTAAGTTATGATATGAATACTTTAAAATTACCAAACTTGTAAAATGATGTAAATTGGTTATTTTTTTTTTATGATTCTCGGAGCGCGGTCACCATCGTCATAGTCATGGTCATCATAAATTTGAAAAACAGCGCCGTTCTTCTGATAAAGATAAACTCCTCCATCACAATCACTACCGTGGAGGGAGTGTTCTGTCGAGTTACACAGCTGTCAACAACCCAACAACACCTTTCAGGTTACATAAATTATATTACAATAAACTTAAAATTAAATTTTTCAACGTCTGGATATTTATATAAAATCATTCATTTTCTAGACCATGTCACCCAAAACACGGTGGAAAGAAAGACAATAAGAGAATAGAACTCATAATCAAGCAAGGCATTCCATCTCCTCAACCAACTGTTTATAATCCACAAAATTCATACATCCAACCTGTACCTTATCAGCCACAGGTTCAATATGATGGCTGTACTACAGCACCTTTGGTCCAACAACCTGTCACATATGCTATGGCAGGTGGTTACGAACAACGAGACATCATCTACCAACCAGCTCCACCTGCTCGACACTATGAGTTTTATAGAAATGAGGAACCGAAACGTGTGAGCTTTAACAATGACAGACAAGTCCTAAACACAGTATCGACACAGATCAAACCTAAGGAATTTTTAACACAAGGGACAGGTTCAAGTATGGCGACTTTGGAGACTAAAATTGTATCTGATGGGACAGCGATGGGACCCAGTTTAGCTGTGTTTGAGAAAAATAAGGAAGCTGTCACAATAGGTACTGGTTCAAGTATGGTTTTGGATCCTAAAGAGCCAGAATCTATAAGAACACGTCCAATGGGAAGAGCAATTGTTATGAAGCGGCCAATGTTTACAGATAAAATTGTGAAATTAGACCCTTCGACTTCAGAGGTCTTACAAAGTATGTCATTTTTATATCCCCTCAAAATCGTCACAAGAAGAATGATTATCCAAAGATGCCAAAAACAAAAAATGACAAAAATATTTTGAATACTTGGGTTTAAATCAGGGTTCGCCAAACGAATATTTCCTAGATGAATAATTCGAATAATTCATTGAATAGTTCAGAGACAATTGTTTTTGGCAAATTATAACCAAGTGAAAATTTTTTATTTATTTTCGTTTTAACTTCTTTAGTTGGGTGGCGTTTTACTATTTTATATTTAATATTATTCTTAACGTGTACGACAGAAGCGTATTATCCAACAAATATTATTACAATTTTATCTGATGTTTTCCTATAAAACTGTCAGTAAACTTTCAAAATTAATGGAATTTTCATAAATTTCAAATAGATTCAGGAGGCAATTCAACAAAATGGTATTTAAATATTGCAAAGAAGTGAGACGATATTTTGTCATCCGAGCTACAAAAATATCGAAATCAAAATACCTTGTTTTAACTCCTTATGTAGAATTATTCGAATAATAGGTGAATAATTCGAACAATCCGTCAATAATTCGAATAATTCGAACAATCCGTCAATAATTCGAATAATTGGAATAATTCGTGAATAATTCGAATAACTCCGAATTTTTTGAAAAAATACAGAACTTTTTTTTTAAATCAACCACAGCTGAGCTAATTAGATTTACTTAGGCTCTTAAATTAACTCACTTAAGTTGTATCCATTTTCAAAATTTGTCGTTTCTTTTATTTATGAGCCATTTTTGAATGTTATGTCATTTTCCTTACTAAATTTTCCAATTTATATTAAATTGACTGATTTATGTTTGATTTTCTTAACTTCTTGATCAATTACAGACAGTGAGCCAAGTGTTGCAGTAACAGTATATGACGAAGTACAATATCCTGAAACTGAAACTGAAATAAAAGATCCTGACCTTTGTCCCCTGTGTCATGTAACTTTCTCAATTCTTTGTTGATTCTTATGTGTCCCTATTAATTTAATTTTTTTACATTTTGTCTTCACAGAAAGGTTGGTACGTTCGGAAATTTACATGGTCAGGAATAGTTTCAGCAATTTTTTGTTTCCCTTGTGGGATTTATGCTTGTTTCAAAATGCGAAATTATGTTTGTTCATTCTGTGGAGAGCAACCAGTAGCCGAATACTCTAAATATTCTGAGAAAGATATGGAAAAAACAGAGGGTCAAGATGACTCACGGAGTCGTATTATCCCACCACAAAATATTACCCAATGGAGATCAACAGATGAGAAACAACAAAAAGTTCATGACCTTCCACCTACCAAAAATTTACCACCGGAAGCCTCAGAATCACCTAAGGAAGATAAGATAATAATAAAGTGAATCTTCACTTTCACATGTCAACCTGTTCCATTTGAAATTAAAAGTGACTTCCACACACGCAATATCGACACGCAAATTATTTTGGAAAAAAGTTAGAGGTAACCTTACGAATATTTGAATCCAACAAAAAAAAAATTATAAAAAATTCTACATTATTAATACTGTAATAATTTTAAGTTATAATTTCAGAATCAGCTCCGTCTACTCCTTAGCAAAAAAAAAAAAAAAAAAAAAAATTTCAAAATCAAGTGACCCAATTGGTTCTTTTGATATATCAAAATCAAAGTATGATATTTGAACATGATAAGTAGATCTGCGTGACTTGAACCCTGACGCCTAGGCGTTTCTACCGTTTTCATTCGTTTTGAGAATACTAATGAGATCCTGGTCTTATTACGTAATCCAGAAAATTTTTGAACTTTTTCATTTTATCCTTTACATCTCAAAATTGCAAAAATTTCAAAAAATTTTTTTTCTTTTTTTGCAATTACTGAAAGACTTAAAAAATTAGCTCAAACGCATAAAATTAGATCTTAATCATTTAAAAGTGCGTTTTAGAGATTCTATATGGTCAGGGATGTGTGACGACGGGACAGGTGAGTATAGAACAATTAAATTAAACACTCATCCAAAAAATTCATGGGTCATTTTCCTCAGTTCATTCTTTAAATCATAGTTTTAAAGAATATTTTCTATGTATCATAAAAAAAAATCATTATTATTATTATTATTTCATCTTAACTATTTTCCCTTGTTTTACATCATACTTTTTTTTTGTTAAAACCATTTTAGAAGTTGGATGTGGATCAATCTCATAATCTCTGACATGGATTGTAAAATTTTGGTGGAACTAACGATGGACTTTGTTAAATATTTATGATTATTCAGTGTATCAACTAAAAAAAACTAATGTAAGTCAAACTACCAATTTTGAAGTAAGTTATAATAATAACTAAATATTAAATTCTATATAACTGCTTTATCTTAATTCTTCCCCAAAATACTAATAATAGAATAGTCGTAAACGTTATACCAAACTATTGTTTTCGTACGACGAAAGTTCGGAGAACTAAAAATTTTTTTTTATAATTGTTAAGCAATAATTTTTTCTACCAAATGGCGCGCGTCCTACTCCTAGCTTAAGTTCTTCACTTTTATGTAAAAATTTTTTAACCCGGTTCTCATCAATGCAATGCAAACCAATCATTTCGTTGAATGAAATGAAGTATTTTTCTAAAAGTAAGTTTTTATAGATAGTAAGTAGTTTCTGAAGCATCAGGTCTAATCAATCATTCATGTTTTACTGTAAAATGGATACAAGAATAATTATAGTTTTTTTAAGTATTTACTTCTTCTCGACCTTGCAGATTATTCATACTCATCGTTATCATTATCATCACCGTATTTGCAAGATGTTTTAAAATAAAGTGGGACATTATAATTTTGTCGGTTTTTAAATTCTCAAAAAAGCATCTGGATTCAAGCTGGAAGCCTTCATTAGACAGGTTTTCACTAATTCATCAACCAATCTAATTAATCTAACTTGAGCCTTTGCATCAAGTCGTCAGAATTTATTTATGTATTCAAGGGTATTATAGACAACTTGCGTGAACGGAAGTTGAATTTAAGACAAAAAATTTTTTGATGTCAAATTTTTTTTTTATCTTAGCCCACAAATTATTACTATAATACTTCTCCTTCATCTTCCAAATCTTAAATTTTGTCGTGTAATAAAAGCTATCATAATAGGCGGGCGTCATCAGTGAACTCGCACACTTCTTACTAGTTTTGGTCTCTGCTGTTGACCAGATGTCAGACTCCCTTAACCCTTTAATTTTCTCTCAACTCTTTGCTTTTCTTTGTTTCATTCAACAACATCCCTCGGATAATTATTCATTTTTTATTATAATTCAATAATAATAAAATTGAATAATGTCAGAAGAAAACTTATCACTGTACACAATATGGACCTAGAATTAGTCCTCAATTCTCAACCTAAATTCCTAACTAAGTAACTACACCTTGTTCAAGGTATAGTTCATCAAGTATCTAGATGATATGAAATCAAGACCCAAACAAACAAAAAACCATATCTGAACTATGTACTACACAACATGGACCATAACATTACAAACTTGAGACTGGGACTGAACACAATTAGATTACCAGACGAATCTAGAATCGACCTTCGTAGGTCCTGTCGAAACCAAAAACTTAAAAATTCTTACAGTAATTAATCCTCATTGGACCATATTCTCTACAAATATAATTCTACTACAAATCTCAGACGTCTTGCTATTATCCAGACAACTGAAAAGAAACAAGAGACCATAAGGACGCTATCCATGAACAAATTCCTCCCGGAATACTACAAAAAAAAATTAAAAATTTTCTTATTTTCTATTATTAAACTACTATAACTATAAGTTCCTTGATTGAAAATTTCCCACATTAATAAATTGATTGATTGACTATAATTATAAAGAATATGAATCAAAATTGCTCCACAACTATCACAAATTATCCATTTCAAATATTTTTTGAAACAATAATTAGGAACCAATCTCGTTGGAATTTTATTTATCTAACTAAATACTCTCATTTACTTTGAATTATTGAGTTTTTACTACCTAAATTATTATCCATGGTCTGATCCTGATCAGAATTGGGATCGCGTGCCCCGTTTGTTTGCTTTTAAATTTTACACATCTTCTTCTACTTCTGTTACTGCTGAGTTTTGGTCTGATACTTTGAACAGACCTCAAGTGACGGAGTAACCGGTGTTCTTTTCTTGATTGGTTGAATAGTAGGAATTTTAGAGCAGATGATACAAATGGAGACCAAAGAAACCGGAAAACCGGACGGAGAGAGGGCACGGGCCACAAAATTCAACAATACTTTAACTCCCCTTCCCCCCTTGAAAGTTAGGATCATTAACAAATAGGGATATATTTTCTTTCATTGAACAACATTTATTATTAGCCCTTGTGAGTTATAAATGTTGAATCAGACTCTCACCTGGCTCAAATTAGTACTTCACTAAACCGCGTACGGCGTAGCTAGAGGGGTTTATGCAATCACCCTTCTGTTCGTTATGTCTTATCAGTATATTCTGTTCAAATAAGAAAAAAAAAAATTTTTTTTGAACATCTTTTTTTTTTTGTTCAAAAAGCACAACTTTTAAAATTAACACAATTTCTCGTTAAGTTTCACGACTTAACACTGAAACTTTCGCAACAGCAACTTTCCCGAAACCTTATCACGACGGCCCGCAACCGCAACCGCAATTTCGCAACATTTCTATAAAAAAAGATCTAGCAACTTGAAATTGATCATGTAAATTTTTTGTTTGTTTCTATGAAGAATAGAATATTATCAAAAAAAAATATTGCTGAGTAGAGTTGTAACCCTTTACATCCGGTCCTAAGGGCCTTAGTTTTTTTTTTCTCATTCCATTCCTTTATTATTAACTTACACAGAAAAAGCAGCAACCGGAATGGTTTTGCTCCTTTACACTTTATTTTTCAATCCTAAAATTTTCTCATTTTTTTCCACTTCCTCCAACTTCCGGTGATTAATTTCTAAATTTTCGAGCGCTCAAAAGTACCAGTACCAAAAAAACCGGTCTGTTTCAATCGCCAGGTTTTCTTAAATTCAAATGTTTTAGTCATTATTTTGCAAACACTTTAAGTATGTATTAAAACCATTAGAAAAGTGGTAGAATTTCTGAACAGACTTTTTCAGAAATCCTTCTCCCGATTTAATTAATTATTTTGCCATCTGTCAGTTTGTGGTTCCTGTCTCAATTTTAATCTTATCATTCAACCAAAAAAGACTCGATTTTTATATAATGTTGAATAAGAAGAAAAAGAAAGAAAAAAAAAACCAGAATCCAGGTGAAAAATTACATTTAATGAATTTTCACCTGCGGATCTAGAAAATAATTTCAGAAGATTTACAATGATTGTTTGTTCCATGTGCCCTTGTTAGGCAAATCAAGGAATTCTGGACCATTTATTCTATCCAAAAAAAATTCAAACTTATACCAAAACTTATAGCTTTTATCGG
This sequence comes from Holacanthella duospinosa, assembly GCA_002738285.1. NCBI lineage: Eukaryota > Metazoa > Arthropoda > Collembola > Poduromorpha > Neanuridae > Holacanthella > Holacanthella duospinosa. The sequence goes on along the minus strand of NIPM01000455.1, from coordinate 82,629 downwards.
TAAAAATTTTTTTACTGTTCTTCTACCGCCAATATATGACCTCCGCCCATAGTTACAAGAAATATTGTACTTGATTGAATAATCCCAAGAATGAAATTTTAATTATTACAACAGAAAAGGAATCCAAATAAGCACATTCTAGTTGACAATGAAAAAAAAAAAAAAAAAAAAGAATAATAGATTTAACCCTTTATTACCCTCACCACAAAGAAACCTTAGTCCATAATTTATGACTAAATGAAACTCTTTCCTTGTATATTTGCAAGAATTTTCCAGATACTTAATATTTCGAGTCTGGAAAGTACTCCTGCTGCTGCTAACTCCTAAGCGCTCAAACAAGTTACTTATTAGTAGCATTCTTATTTCATTTTTGCCTCTGGATCTTACTGAGATCATCCTATTATTATTATTATTTCAAATGAATCCTTTTAAAGCGCGAACATTGAGATTCCTCAATGTTTTTACGTAATTGATGTAAACCCACCCCCTCTTCTACATAATTAAAAAATGAGCTATGAACTTAATTGTTTTTTTCTTCTTTCTTCCAGGAGCAAAATTGACAAATTCTTCCAAAATGCTTTTGAAATCTTATAAGAATGAATGAGTATTTGGCAAAATACAAAAAAAAAAAAAATTCATTCTGTGAAGAACCACATACTTACAACAACACATTCCTAAAAAATTTAACAATTTCCAGCTACTTTACGCAAACTGTGGTTTTCTGCGATATAATTATTTTTGCGCTTCGGTGATTCTGCCAACAATTCAAGTAATAATTTGGTACAATTTTTTTTAATAAAAAAATTAGGTGAATTCGAATTTCCACATCACACAGTTTCCAGAAACTAGCTGTTTAAAAATATTTAAGCAGTGTTCGACTGTACACATTAAAATTGAGTCAAATCGCGTGCGTAAAATTGCGTAAAATCACGTGCGTAAAATTGCGTATTAACGCATTTTGAAATTTCAATATATGTGTATATTTGCGTATAATTGCGTAAATTAAAAAAAAAAGTGTGGGAAATTTGAAAATTTAGAATAATTTTTCTTTGCAGATTGATTTTTTCAGCGCGAATTCAAAACTTCTAAATTCAATTAGTTTCAAATCTCTGTTCCAGTTTGAATTATTTATTCATTCACCTAAACTGAGCAATGGACTACTAGGAAAGCAATTTTCGTTTAAACAGCTGAAAAAAAAATCGATTAGTTTAGGAAGGAAATTATCAAATCTGTAATGTATCTATCACATGCAGAACGTTGTCACGTGCTACAGACACATTTATGACGATATAAATAAGACGCAAGTATGCTCAAAAATGCGCAAAAACGTATTTTTCCGCATTATACGCGCGTAATGATTCCGAAAGTGCGTATTTGTCGAACACTGCATTTAAGGTTGAGAGGAGCCCTTAAAATTTTACAATTCATACTCCAGGCAACCTTAAGTATAAATTGTAGTTCTAATATAGTATCCTGAATAAGACTATACAGTAAACCTCGAATAAGCTGAACACGACGGACTTGAATATTTGGTTCGTAGTAGCCGAAGTTCGGCTTAACCGAACACAAAACTAAAATGAACCCGCACCGCGACCGCCAAAAAAGGGTCCAATTTAGACGAGGTACACTTACTTCAGTCAAAAAACAAAATCCAACAGAGCCGCTTTTGTTCCTCATTTAAAATCATGTTTTGTTTTTTAGTTAAACAAGGTTAAACTTGTCGTAGAAAAAACGTTAGACGAAGGGTGCCTGGACCCTTTCTGAAAAATCCTTAAACCCAAACATACTACTTGGAGAAAAGTTTAAGTTTCGAATATGACTTTCCTACCTTCGTTCTATTATTATTGAATTTTGGAGGGAGTAGGGAAATTTTAGTTGGTAACAATTGTAAGATAAGCACTTAAGGCTCTTTTAAGGGTCTCAATTTACAGTCCCAAGTACCTCACACTTGATTTCCGTCCTCCCACAAGAACCCGAACAAAGCATAAGGGAAAAAAAAAAGAAACATACGGAAAACGTAGTGAGAGAGAGAGAGACATAGATCTAGAAGTCCTTCCCAAATCTCAATTGTCTTCTTCATGAATTTATAACAAAACATCTTCTTGTTCTTACTCAACTCTGTCCAGAGGAAGACGTTGTTGAAGGGGCTCTTGGAAAACTCTGCAACAATAAAAAAAATAATATTTAAATACAAATTACAAGAATGAAAATTCAACAAACTAATGAGCAACAATAATAAAACAAAAACTAATAATAATTATTGTGCAAATCAAATTCAATCAATCAACAGTGCGTAATCATAATTGATTTTCCAAAATATCATTTCTAAGGTGTGAAAAAAAAATCCAGCAGGTACGTAAACTAAATCTTTAATTCTGATTGGTTCCTTGTGCACAAGGTCGTTCAATAATAATAAACTTTCTTAGCGTAATCAAAAATCAAATTAATCAGCTTTCTAACTAACCAAATTAATTATTAATTAATGATATTAGAATATTCCTAATCGTAACTAATTGTTTGAATTTCAATTAAATTTTTTTTTTTTTTTGACATTCCTCTTATTGAAAAACATATTCCTGGATAATTCTTAANTATCATTTCTAAGGTGTGAAAAAAAAATCCAGCAGGTACGTAAACTAAATCTTTAATTCTGATTGGTTCCTTGTGCACAAGGTCGTTCAATAATAATAAACTTTCTTAGCGTAATCAAAAATCAAATTAATCAGCTTTCTAACTAACCAAATTAATTATTAATTAATGATATTAGAATATTCCTAATCGTAACTAATTGTTTGAATTTCAATTAAATTTTTTTTTTTTTTTTTTTTTTTTGAGATTCCTCTTATTGAAAAACATATTCCTGGATAATTCTTAAATGCTGGTCTTGTCATATTGTATTATTTGAAATTGAAATTGAAATTGAGTAACAATGGCTTAAGTGGTTAGTTTAAGACAAAGACAACAATGAATAATGAGAATCTGTCACGATTACTGGATCCACATCTTTTTATCGTTATCCTTTGTTTCTTAAAAAAAAAAAAATTTTTTAATCCACGTGTACAGAATCCGCTCGTTAGTTTGTGTGCGTCCTCATCAAATGCATATAAGACAAACGGATATAGTAGACTCATGAGAAAAATTCTACTAAGGCCAAGGGTTAATCATGTAATTGACATTAATTAAATGGTATTATCTTTTTCATGCAATCACGCTCTAAAAAATCAAAATTATTATGAAATCAGGAAACATTTGATATCATTCTTTCAAAATACTAGACTTGGTTGATGATGTTGACTTTTCAATTGTCAAGTTCAAAAATGGGACTAGATTATATAAGTCACGGAAATCGAGATCCTTACTTATTACCAGGCCTTTGATTTAAGTGTACTAATTATCAAACAATTAAAAGCATAATAATCATATGAAAGCATGATTTTATAATTAGTATAAAAAATATAATATAGTATTATATACCGAGTGTTTCAATAAGGATGATCAACAATAAAAGTATCCAAGTGTTCAAAATTCAACCAATCAGATTTGAATATATTTAAATTTTATACTAATCTGATTGATTGAGTTTGAATTTTTTTAATTTTCTTGAGGTATTTCTCCTAAATCTTAATTGAAGCACATGGTATATTAGGTTGTTTTCATGTTTATTTTTATAAGGTTGAAGTTTAGGTTGCTGAACCTAATTATTCTCGTTTGGCTTCATTAGCACGAGTAGTTGATTAGATTACGGAAAAGATATAACCGTGTCTTTTCTAGTTGTTGTCATAAGAAAATAATTATCTAAGAATTATTAAACTTTTTCAATTGGATTTGATAAAATTTTAAAATTTCAAATCTCATTGGGTAATGGATTTGAATTTTTTTGTTGATTTTGTTGGAGCAGAACTTTATAAAAGGCTCAGTATAAGAAAAGGGTAATGTTCGTGGAGTGTATTTGGGCAATAATTATTATTAGTATAAACTTGAGACGACAGGTCCTTTTTTCTGGGCCTAGAAAGTTCAAATCCAAAGGTCAATTTGAGTAAAGTTGGTTCTGACGTTTTGAGACACGTGTAGTTTATAAAACCCTGAAAGTGTTCCTTCGCACGTTTTTCATAGTACAACAATACTAAGTCACTTTTTTATGTAAGCCTGGACAAGAAGGAGTGTTAGTAGCAAAGTAATCGTATTATTACCAAGGCCCAAGATAAGGGATCCTTCATCTTCTTGAAGCAATGCAGAGCTAATGCAATTCCCTCGCTCATCTTCTCTCCATGGTGATTAAGGGATGACGATGACACGCCGAGGAGATCTTTAGCTTTGAAAAAATATGGAAAGAGATCCTTAATGGATTAATAGTAAAAAAAACAGCAGTATATAGTAGGAATAGGACAGGTACACAACAATAACAATCACAACAATCGGAACAAAAAAAGTCAGAACCGCAGGGCTCCCTTAAACAATTATCCTCCTATCTCGCTTACAATCCGCGTCTTAAACTTTAACTTTTTAAAACTTCATTACTTCATACTAAACCACTAGTTTTAGTTTTCAAAAACTAGTAATATTTTAAATTTTTTAGTTTTTAAAATTTTGTCAAATTGTGTTTGTTAGAGCATGATGCAGGTCAATTTCAAAAGACACTTACAAAACACGTATTGGGAATTTTTGGTAGAGCTGTTGAAGGCCATACGTCCACTAAACTTTATTTTTTAGACTTGTAAAATTGACATAGCAGGTGTAAGTTCAGGTCAAACCAGATATACTCCAACAAGCTTGAGATTGATCTCTAAAGGGATGAAATTTCTAGAGTGATGATTGTCTTCTAGTGTTATATTTTCTTATACTTTGATCTCATAATTGTGATATAAGGGTAGTTGTGTGTTGAGTCTGATGAACCCTGGATGCTGTGTTTTTTGGTCCAGGCTCTCCTAGTTGAGCTCCGAGACTATCACGATTTTGAAGATGAGGGTCAGGGTGTCTGTCTGTTGTTAGTTTAGTTACTCCATGTACTGCTAGCTCAAGGCTCCCTTACTCCACGTGGTAGGTTAGAGACGTTCTGTCGATGTTTTTGTATCCTTTTTTTTAAACATCCTCTGGGGGTCTAAGAAGCCACATCATCCAGGCCTTTCCATCTCTTCTCGCTGTCTATTATTAATTTATTCACCAGGGCTCACACGATTCTTAAAGAAAATCTTAGAAAAAAAAATTGACCAAGATGCTTGTGGAGGGTTTTGATCTCTTGTGTCCTAGAAGCAAGGCCACAGCTGAGACCCTTGGAGGGTACAGCTGCAAAAGAGAATTAAACACAAAAACTTGTCCAATGGTTCCTATTTGCATTTAATGTACTCTTACTCTTACCACTTATTTTTTTTTTATCAACTTCGAATACAACTCCAGCAATATCCATGTTAATAGTGTAGGATTTAAGTGCCAAGGAGNATTTTTTTTTATCAACTTCGAATACAACTCCAGCAATATCCATGTTAATAGTGTAGGATTTAAGTGCCAAGGAGCCAAACTGAAGGTGCAAGGTGCCTTGAGGGAGGATAACAATAATAAAAATCAGCAGTTCAAATTTCAGATAACGATAACACACGCCTACACGTCGAGAATACAAAAAAAAAACGAGGGTCCGGATGAATAATCAGAAACAATTCTCATCTCATCATCACCAACAATAAACAACAAAAATCTGTCGAGTACCTTTAGCAAACTTACCTGTATCCGCAATAAAACACATATTACGAGGATAAACTTACGTCGACGGGAACAATTACTCACAAAAAAGTAGGAGTTGAGAGTCTTTGATTCAACCCAGTAGAGTCAAGATCTTTTGTTCTTGAGTAAAAACAGTATTCAACAATTATTCAAGTATGATCAAGAATATTAAGATGCCTCTCACTCTGAGCTACAATTACAAACGGTGAGTTAATTAAATTAAATTATTAATTAACTAATCTAATTATTAATTAATTAAAATTTAAACTCTCTGTCACTGTTTATTACTCCTAACGTCAACGTCACACTTTCTCAAAAATACGTAATTATTCCCGCTTTCCGAATTTAAATTTCCTTAACCTTGATTTCTCCAATGGGGTAAAATAAAAAAGTACCCATTGGACGACTACTACTCAAAAATGAAGGTCAAAGGTTAAATTAATATATCGGCTGTTCCATAATTGAAAATTTCAATTTTAACCAATTAAATTTCCTTAAAATTTTGGCTGAATTCGAAATTTTTTAATTTTTTAAAATACATTATAAAATCAATAACAGTTAATTATTATTATTGTAATTTAATATGTTTAAATATTCAGGGTATACCGTGTCTTCATGAAACAGAATACCCCACAGGAAAAATTCAAATTCGTTAAATTTAGAATATTCAAATCTGATTGGTTAAATTCAAACTTTTTTTTAAACTTTTTTCCTAATCTTTTTCCACTTTTATGACTAACAGACCTTGTACATTGTGATTGTCCAAAAAATATGGCATTGTTGTGGGTGTACTCGTGTACTGTAATTTTTAACAACTTTAAAATAATTATTGTTAATTTAAGAAAATTACCAAAGAAATATTGAAGCGGTGCGTTTAAGTTAAGTTAAGAGTCAAAAAATTAGTGAAACATGAACAATTTTTCACAGACAATTATTGACAGAAATTGTGAGAATTTACATAAAACCGAAATTAATGTTAGTTTGAAAATGAGTTTTTGACGTGTTTAACTAATTTTGAATTGCTAATTCAATTTTTGCAGTGACAGTACAAATAGCACTACGACAGGATCGAGTGGAAGTGGACAGCAGTCACCGTCAAATTACTCACAGGTGAGTCAATAAAAAGAGAACAACAATGCAAATAATTTCAACAATGAGGAAAATCCACATTATTCACTTAAATACTTGTTATTTAACAGGTAAAAACGATTATACATTGTTAGGATTTTCGGCTCGACTATTGTTGCCTTCGCCCCCCTCCCCCTCTTCTCTCCCTTCTTACTGAAAGTCACCATCACCGATACCATAGTATTTTATTAAAAAAAAATAACCATGAAATTTTCAATTTTAAACCTAAAAGGGGTAAAAAATAATCGATCTTTTCTCAAAAAAATTTTCTCACCTGGGACACTCTTCCATGACTTCTTTATGAAGTCAGGAAGCAAACGGGTAGAATTTTTTATGGATAATAATAAAAATCATGGTGGTGAAGAACGTTAGATTTTATTTTTAATATTTATCATTACCCATTCACTATAAAGGTTTCGAGGGTCTATACTCCATACGTACCTGACCGCTGTCACCGGATGTCACAATTTTTTTTTATTCCCGAAAGTTCTTGGACCTATTGTTACAGGTAGTGACAAAAGGGTTCCTGAACTTTGTAAATATTTGAAAGTTTTCTGAAAGCAAATAAAACAAAAAAAAAAGATGTAAAATAATGTAATTTGATTAAAAGTAGGACAAATAGTCATTGAAAACTGGTTAAGGCTTTGTCACAGTAAGATGATGTATTGTGTTAAAATTCATTCATTTGGATGTAATAATTTTTGTAATGCAATTGGTAGAGTCAATGTGAAGGTTTTGCAAATTGTAAAGAAGATCTATGTTAATAATAAATTTTGCAAGTTTGTAAAAAAAATTTTTTTGTCAATTTTTGTCAGTCCACCCACGTTGAAAATTACAGTGAAGTTAGANTGGATGTAATAATTTTTGTAATGCAATTGGTAGAGTCAATGTGAAGGTTTTGCAAATTGTAAAGAAGATCTATGTAATAATAAATTTTGCAAGTTTGTAAAAAAAATTTTTTTGTCAATTTTTGTCAGTCCACCCACGTTGAAAATTACAGTGAAGTTAGAAAAAAAAAGGAAAGAGGAAAGGAGTAATGTATAGTGTAATTGGCCCTCTATGAGATTTAATTGGTGGTGCGTTAATTAACTGATTAAATTCTTATTACCCACCTAGGTAATGATTTTTTTTTGAAGTGTGGAGATGGGTTTTTTTTATCTTGCTCCATTTATCAATTACCATAGGAATTTAAAAGAGTTGAGGAAAGGGAGAGTAACCGGAAATGCCAAGGAAGAGGTAGAGCGTAGTGCCTTCTGCTGTTTCTTCAACAATGCAGAAAGTTGAAGAAGACTTACTCAATTGTTGTGTAAAGGGTATTGTTTTTTGACGTAAATGACATGACCAAGGCTTCTTTCCGTTGTTTCAAGAAAAAAAAAGTGGGGGAGGTGGGAAGGGGGAAGCTAATCATTTCAATTTTCTTGAACCCTTTTTTGTATTAATACCAAATTGTGTTCACACGGATTCTACAAGTGCTCAGTCGAATCTAAAGTACACCTGAGCCCTTGAATTAGAAATTTCAAGTGTGATTTTCATCTTCCGGTACTTTTCCGTTATTCTAACAGTCAAAATATGAGCCTTTAATAGCTATTGTTGTGTCATGTAAATCGATATGAATGGACACAGAATGTTCGTGTAAAGTGTTTCTTAGTGAATTTCCTTCCGGTTTCGTTTTTTTTTCACCCACGTCAAAACACTTGACTTTTAGAAAAGAATTTTTACGATGCGTGTTAAAATGTAATTGTTATAAGATAACAATTACTTAAAAGTAATAATAAACAGTTATTTGTCTATATTATCCGTACTAGTTTTCAATTCCTTTTTCAATGATTAGAGGGTTGAAAGTTCTGTATGACTCAGGGTCATGAGTCATGTGACTGACTCTAACGCATCGCTTTTTGGGTGAAAAATTTAATGTGAGTCATTATTTTGAGTCAGGGGACCTTNTGTGACTGACTCTAACGCATCGCTTTTTGGGTGAAAAATTTAATGTGAGTCATTATTTTGAGTCAGGGGACCTTAATTGGGTCATGACTCAAAATTACGAGTCAAGTGAAATTGAAAGTTACTGAGAACGCTATCCGATNCTGACTCTAACGCATCGCTTTTTGGGTGAAAAATTTAATGTGAGTCATTATTTTGAGTCAGGGGACCTTCATTGGGTCATGACTCAAAATTACGAGTCAAGTGAAATTGAAAGTTACTGAGAACGCTATCCGAATTAATCGCAAGATTTGGAAACACCTTCTCTTCTGCTTCATCCGTAAGAAGAGCTGAATTTCAAATCCTTTTATGAAAGTGTTATCTATCATATGAAGTAACAATGAACCAAACAATGGGAAGCGGCTCCTGAAGTTTTCTAAATGTAAAAACGTACTAAATTTGCTAATTTTTTTTTCAGACCCCCAGCAGTGACTCTTCAGCAGAACAAGCGATTATGAGCTCTCTGGTGTACTGTATCCATCACAAGGATGGCTGTAATTGGTCAGATGAACTACGCAAACTTAAGGTATTATATTATTGTAGAGACTCAGAAAACTTCACTATCCTCTATGTAACTGGATCAAGTTTAGTGAATTGGATTAATGATTTTTGATTTTTCTTAGGGTCACTTGAATACATGTCGCTACGACTCAGTGTCATGCCCTTCGACCTGTGGTGCTTTGATCCCACGCCTACTCCTTGAAGATCATCTTAAATTCACCTGTAATTTAAGAAGAACAACTTGTAAGCACTGTTCTAAAGTCTTCACAGGTGAAGAACTGGAGGTAAAGATAAAAAAAATTTTGGGGTTAAGTTTCATTAATTCATTAATTAAATTGAAAATAATAAATCAAATGATTGGTTCTGTTTAGAATCATCACGGCAGTTGTGGATGGGAACCAATATTCTGTGAAAATAAATGTGGAAATAAGTGTCAACGAAAGAACCTCAAGCAACACCTCAGCACTGAGTGTCCCAAACGACTCGTTAAATGTCCAAGTTGTCGAAAAGAGTTCATGTCAGATACACTTCAACTTCATACGACCCGTTGTGGACGTGCACCGATCAATTGTGAACGATGTGGAGGTTCGTCCATACCCCGTGAAGAGTTGGAAGCACATCTCAAGGACAAATGTCTCGAAATGGTCATACCTTGTCCATTCAAAGACTCAGGATGCAAATTCAAGGTCAGTAGATGTGTTTCATAAAATAAAACTCCAAAAAAATAAATTTTGTTTTTATCAATTGATTATAAATTTTGAGTAAAATGTACTTACAGGGACAGAAACGTTGTTTGGAACTTCATATGGAAGATAACTGTCGGCAACATTTATCGCTTCTTTGTAGCGTTGTCACCAAACAGAGCCAACAAATTTCATGTCTGAGAAACGCCCTTGCAAAAATCTCGTTGGATCATTCAGGTGTGTAGAAAATGAATTGTTTAGTAAAGAATATAATACCAGTCAGTGTCATTATGTCACTCCTTTTGTCTCCCGCTGCTAATTTCTGAGGACGAATGATCAAAATTGTATCCAATTTTGGTCATTGGTCATCTGAAATAGTAGAAAAAAAAATGTCCACTTGCTAAATATTTACAAACGATAGGTCTTAATTAGTAAAGCTGTCAGGTGAATTGGACTGGTAAAATTCCTGTCCATATTTTGGCAACATGAAAACTCAGTGAATTTTTGTGTGGGTGAAAACAGGAATTTTATTATTGTTAAAGTGATTTCGCATGTCTTTTTTGCAAAAGAAACTGTTTCTTATTCAATTGAGTGAGATGAAGATGAAAAATGGAACAAGGTAATAAATAATGGTGTTTTTTTTTTGGCAATTCTAGGTACCCTGATGTGGAAAATTTGCGACTTTGGTTCAAAATTATGTGAAGCTAAAGGAAAAGAAGGGGTAGAACTCATAAGCCCTCCATTTTACACTAGTCAACATGGATATAAACTCCAGGTGCGAAATAATTAACATTAAGAATAAGGAAATTACAAATTTGGAAAAATTTTTTGTAAAATTTAAATTTCTCTTACCTAGGCTTCAATTTTTTTGAACGGGAATGGTGTGGGTGAAGGTTCTCATGTGTCAATTTACATCAAAATTCTTCCTGGCGAATACGACTCAATTCTAAAATGGCCATTCTCACACGCTGTATCTTTCACACTCTATGATCAACACTCCTTTGATTCTGAAAAGGTAAATTTGTAAATTAAATTTTACACTAGGTGTTTGCTTTTATCATTTATATGACATAATGGGTTGATTTACATCTTATCATTTCCGTATTTTTTTTTTGGCATAGCCCATCAACATTGCAGAAAGCTTTAATCCTGATCCAACATGGAAAAATTTTCAACGCCCAAGTCGTGAGCCCGATAGTTTAGGATTTGGATTTCCACGGTTTGTTTCTCATGAAACTTTACTGAAGCGAAATTACATCAAAGACGATACACTTTTTCTTCGGATTAAAATAGAACCTGGAAAAACTGTCGCTGTTTGAATTAGAAATTGTAAAATCTGTTATAAATTTAGAAGACGAAGACGAAGACATAAGAAAACTTACGAGAGCCAAAATATCCGAGATTCCACTTAAGCCCAATCTTTAGAATAGCTCAATGCTCGAGTACTCAGAAATTTTTACTCAAAACCTAAATTCAAACCAAAAAACTAACACATGTAATCTATTGGAATGTGTAAAGATAAAGAACTACTCAGTCACNAGAATAGCTCAATGCTCGAGTACTCAGAAATTTTTACTCAAAACCTAAATTCAAACCAAAAAACTAACACATGTATCTATTGGAATGTGTAAAGATAAAGAACTACTCAGTCACTGCTATGGACAAAGTGACACAAGTTTTCATCAGTAATATTAGTTACTAAAAAATTTTCCAAGTGTTTCCTTACTACTCGGAGTATTCTTTGTGGATAGGGCTGATTATTTTGACTTAGTTTATGAGAATAATAGTTTATAAATAGAGAAATTAAAATTTCAGGCTATAATTTACTTAGAAAATTTTGTAATCCCTTTACATTGCCAATTTACTATAAGTTGCATTATTTCAATTTTCTAAAACAATTTTTTGTTTATTTTGTTAATAGTCTTACCCTTTTCAGTTTCAATTTTATAAGTTTGAAGTAATTAGATGTATAATTAATTGAAGATAATTAATGATGAGGAGAACGATGATGAATGATCGATCGATCATCAGTCGATGATGACAAGGAAGAGAATAAGAAACAAAGTTGATGTCAATTCATGTCTTTCATTAGGTTAAAATTAAAAAGTTGAGTTAGGTTAAAATTGTAAATTACGTAATTTTNATGTCAATTCATGTCTTTCATTAGGTTAAAATTAAAAAGTTGAGTTAGGTTAAAATTGTAAATTACGTAATTTTAAAAAAAATAAATTCAAATAAATTCAAATTTTCAAATTTTGTTATCCAATCACNTGATGAGGAGAACGATGATGAATGATCGATCGATCATCAGTCGATGATGACAAGGAAGAGAATAAGAAACAAAGTTGATGTCAATTCATGTCTTTCATTAGGTTAAAATTAAAAAGTTGAGTTAGGTTAAAATTGTAAATTACGTAATTTTTTTAAAAATAAATTCAAATAAATTCAAATTTTCAAATTTTGTTATCCAATCACAAAATAAGATAATCAAATATTCAAAATATTATTTGAATTTAATTGGCGAGAAAATTTGAATTTAATTGGTGGAAAAATTAAAATTTATTTGGCGGGAAAATTTGAATTAAAAATTCAAAAAAACAGTCCGCCATTACTTAAAAGTAAAAGAAAGGAAAGACTCGCTCATGCGTATAAATAATATTCAATTTATAACAATGGGAGTTAAATAATTATTTTGTAAAATTTGAATTTAATTTTGAAATTAGAATAATAATTGTTATAAATTATTCTCATTTTTTGTGTGAATAAAAACAAAAGTTATTGTTCCGTTTCGACGAATTCTTTTTATATTATTTTTGAAACTAACGAGACAATTTCAAATAAACTGTGTAAATTTCAGACAAAATTCTCTAGATTATAAATTTTCAAAATGACATGAAATCTTTGCAATTTGACAAAAATCAGTTTTATGCAATATGGCGCTACAAGTGAGGTTTATAGTGTTTGTGTAAGTGTTCAAAATTCATTTTTAAACTCATGAAAGTACTGCAATAAGTAAAAATTATGAAAAATTCCAATTTTTAACTTCTAAAAAATTTTTATTTGAGTTGTAATTTACCAAATAAAAAAAAAAATTTTTTTTACTCAGAATTGAAAAATGTTAGATTTTTTACTCAGAATTGAAAAATGTTAGATTTTTTGACTAATTTATTAAAGTACTGAAAAATCAAATTGCGTAAATTTATTTTTGAGAATTTGAGAATTAAAATGAAAAATTGAAATTTTGTTTTTGTATAAACTTGTTTTACATTCAATTTTACTCCTTTATGCCCTCTATTGTTGTAAATTTATAAACTTTTTCTATTGTTGTATATTAACCTGGCGCCTCGCCATTCCTTAACACTTTTGCACACAACTCCAACTCTGATGAGATTTACATTTTGTATTTCTTTACTTTTCGCAGTTTTTAGCTATGCTAATCTCAACATCTTCTCCTTCTTATAGGGTGTATAAAGTTTTTTTTTTTTTTTGCAAACCAATTTTTGGTTACTATAATTTTACACTAGGTGTTGGGAGTTACTCGAATTTCTAAATAAATTTCCTTCTTTTTTATCCCTTTTTTGCAAATTTTTATTAAACTTTTATAAAAATTTCATCCTATTCATTTTTTATAAGTGTACTTTGTAATATGTTGTTTCTATCTCAAATGAACTGAATTAATGCAAAAAAAAAATTTATTTATTTATTTTTGATAATTTGCAAAAATTGTGCCAATTTGAAGATGAATCTAAAAAATAATTCATAAGTTTCCAATTTATATGATTTTTGTTATTTAAAAAAATAGTTAAAATGAGACACTCCTTTATGCCATTTATTCACTATTCTTCGTAATTTACCCACACATGCAATACAAATTTAGTATGCAAAATGCATTGGCGATTCCAAAAAAATGATATAATATATATTAAAACTGTTTTCTTCTTAAAATCCAAATGCATTTGTACAAGTAAAAATGGTTGGTTAGGTTTACTTCCCTTTCATTGGCTTCTCGGCGACAACATGCTTCTGATTCTCCGCTGGGCTGACTAGAAATTATAAACAAAATATTAATATTACTTTTTCTATAGTATCTGATTTCAATAAATTTTTAATAACCAATCAAAATAATAGTTTATTACCTGAACGGAGTAGAAGGAGCCGATGATTTGGACGCTTGTATTTTCTGGAGCTGATGGGGAGGAGTTTGCATTGCCACTGCTGCTATGCTCAGTTCCTGCAGACGGGAATTTGATTACCGCTCCTGTCAGTCGCTGTAATTCACGAACATTGGCTCCTCCTTTTCCAATTATTCGACCCACTTGACCTAATGAAATTAAAATTATTTATTATTTTCATTCATACCCTTAGTAAAATTGTAGCTAACAAAGTTGCAAAAAAAAAAAAAAAAATTTATCCTAAACTCTAAACTTTAAACTCCTACCTACTGTATCCATTCAAATCAAAATGTATCAGAAATCTATCCAAAAGAATACGACTTTGTAACTTCTGATGGTATCTAAATCGTTTGATTGTATCTATAATTTCTTATGGGAGTGTTAAATAACAACTGTATCATTTTAATTTTCAGCAATTCATTACAAGTTGCGAAAAACTCAGCAATTTTTTGAAAATTCTTTTGGAGAATTCTATTAAATTCATCAAAAGACCATAGAATAGGGTTTTGTAGTATAAAAAAAAATGGAATGTTTTATAGATGTGAATTAATGTTAGGTAAATTGAATAATTCATACTAAAAATGTTTTAACATACCGGATGGCACGGAAATCTCAACAGAGAGTCTTGGTTCTTCAATTGGAGATCCCAGACCTTCCTCCCGGATTTTTTCGAATATCATACACTGTGCCTACAATATCCATTTACATTAATTACTATTCAATTCTAAACTCTAAGGGTTAAGATTAGACAGGATATCATCTCAAGTACCTTCCACTGAGCATCTGGACTGCCTAGAATTGTTACTTGTCTCTCACTCGGTTGCTCATTTTTCTCTCCTGAGACCGTGGCAACTTTTACTGTGGCTCCTGAGAATCTGATTATATTCCGGATGTAAGACCCCTTCGACCCTATTACTGCCCCCACCGAATTGTTAGGGATGTACATTTGGACTGTTTCCTACAAGTTATATAAAACAAAATTAGAAACTCTTTCACTACACATCAAACAATCAAAGAATTATTCAGTCATATCTTCCACTACTACTAACATGTAGACTGAGAGCTCAGACTCAATAATTCTTTGTTTGGGTTTCCCATACTCAGAATCAGATAATACACTTTAAATAGTTGATGAGAGATTCAATTAGAATAAGATAGAAACTTTAGATAGATGATAGATTCTTTTTATAGATTTGATTATGAGAATCTCTTCACGAGTATGGAAGGAAGCATAACATATTTTCTTGGTCTGAGAATGAGTATAAGTATAAGTTAGATTCAATCATAAGAGAATTTTTTTTGACTTACTGTTTCTTGAGGTTGACCGGTTGGAGGGCCTAATAGTGGGTAAGGTGGAGCTGCAGGAGGAGGCACAGGGGCTCCATAGGGCGGGGCCAAAGTTGGCCTTTGTTGAGGTACCATAGTACTCATCATTGCCATAGGATGCAGACCGGGAAACATACCCCCTACCCCCGGGGCTAGAGCCTTTTATAAACAAAACTTAAGCATAAGACTTCATTAGTTTATAGAACTGAAATATGTAACATCTTACCTGAAGATCACTTTCATACGAACTTCTGAGTTTTGAAGAGATCATGGCCTCAGCTCCTGACATCCCTTCCACTGAGCCTCTGATACTTATTACTCTCTCAATATTCAGGCCACTAACTTCATTCACACTAGAAAGAAAAGAAATATTTAGTATATTATTATTACTAAATTTCAATCAATAATTAGCCATTTTTCTCCTGCTCATTCAAAAAAAAAAAAGAGAAAAAAAACTAGTTACCTCGATACATTAATTTTGGTATCCGTTTCCTGCATAATTTTCTTAATAGTGGCTCCAGCTTTTCCAATTATCCGTCCTATTAGGCTATTGTGCGCTAGGATCTTTAGACTTATTTCACTATAAAGACAAATCAAATATACACTTACATAAAATCATCCTTACATTATTAACATTATAAAATAATGAAGCATAGTAAAAAAAAATAATATTATATAAAGATTTTGTCGCTCGCTCCGCCTCACCACTTGCAACATGGCAGATGTACCTCAATGGGGGCGTATCAAACTAAATAAAAATTTGTCAGAAAGTATGAAAATGAGTTAATATTCCTTACCCTTTGTTTGTGTTCGTAGCCTCTTGACTCATCACTTCAAGAATCCTTTTACAAGCAGATGAACAATTCTCTGGATTTCCGTAAATCGTAATTGCCTTTTCAACCCCGCCGATATTCTCTTTTCGATGAACGTCAACTCGGGCTCTGGTAGCTTGAGTAATTCCTCGTATTGTTGCACCACCTCGACCAATTATCGCTCCAACCATTTCGGATGAGACCACAATTC
This sequence comes from Holacanthella duospinosa, assembly GCA_002738285.1. NCBI lineage: Eukaryota > Metazoa > Arthropoda > Collembola > Poduromorpha > Neanuridae > Holacanthella > Holacanthella duospinosa. The sequence goes on along the minus strand of NIPM01000455.1, from coordinate 66,101 downwards.
TGTAAAGACAAAAAAATATATATAAATTTAAAAAATTAGGAAAATTACTACGAATTATAAAATTAANTTCGATGAACGTCAACTCGGGCTCTGGTAGCTTGAGTAATTCCTCGTATTGTTGCACCACCTCGACCAATTATCGCTCCAACCATTTCGGATGAGACCACAATTCTGTAAAGACAAAAAAATATATATAAATTTAAAAAATTACCAAAATTACTACGAATTATAAAATTAAAAAAAAACCGTTGATTAGTAATATTTTTTTAAAGATAAATTTAAAGAGTTGTAAAACCTCAATTCAGTTTGATGAGGAGGTGCCCATGTGATCAGTTTCTTGTACATTCTAACTGGTTTCCTATTAAGTCTGTCGTTTCCAAATCCTATTGTATTCATTACTACTAGTTCATATATCACCAGAAAAATTATTTATAATTATTATTAATTACGTTTTTTTTTTTTTTTTTTTTTTTTTTTTGAAATCAGATGTTATAAATTCATTAAAAATATCACTCACAACAGTGGACGAAATTGTTAAAAATCTATTTACTCAACCTACAACTCTTTTCCACTCTCGAATGAGTTTAAAAATCTTAACAAATTTGAAAACCCAAAAAAAAATTTTATATTAAAGAGAATGGTGATGGTGCCATGTTGTTAAATTTTGATCGGCTAAACCAACCGTCGAATGAGGAACGAACGACAAGTCACAACCCAACCAAAATCAACAATCTGTCAAAATGGACTTCCATGGAACCACCTCCAATCCACCTTAAGCCTTTGTTTCTCTTTACTATCAATTCGAGGTGGTAAAAATTTCTCTTTTTCTTTACAAATCTTCCATTCTATATAGAAAATTTCAAACCCTGCCCACTCTCATCTAAACTCTGCGTATACTCATTTTTCATCTTGCCTCGAATAATTCAAAACCTCCAAAAATTTATAACCCAACTTATCAACTATACTCCTCCATTTAAAATTTTTTTATAAATTATCAAAAAAAAAAAAAAAAATTACCAAAATTACTTTAAATTTTCCGAAATTTTCTTAATAACTAAACAAGTTCAACAAACTCTTCTAACCTGAGAGGAAACTCTGTGACGCGACTGGTCGTATAGCCTGCATTTTGCGCCGTTCCACCTGCACTTCGTCCACGACTTCGACTCCGACTTCGTTCTGACATCTCACTCCTCCACGTGTGATGATGATCCAAAAAATTTTTATCACTGTATACAAAGTTTTTGAATCAGAAATTATTATTATTATTTTTTTAAAATAGATTAGTTGTTTTTTTTTTTTTTTATATCAAGGAACTCAAGGAACACCTCCCCTTCGTCAACACCACACCGAAAAAAAAAATATGCAAAGAATAGTGACTGAACCCTTCGGGTCCTGGCGCCAGGCTCGTCTTGTCTTGTACTCTCTTTCCTTGCATTATTATTATCATCTCATACATTTGCAGAAAAAGAGGCAAAGTATAGTGATGCTTAGTTCAATTTTAGTGCAACAGTCATTCTCCACTACTCAAACAGTTTTTTGGATGGGTTTATCATCTATACGTAGCCTTCTCACCACATGACATACTTCTCGACCCCCATCGTCAGAACTCAGCAGCCCAACGACGACGTCACTCCACTCATTATTACGGAAAGCAAACACTCACAGAAAAATTAGCAAACACTCAAATTCCTAACTGACAACACTTGACTTGATACTGAACGGTCCAGTCTTTCAATCCAAACGGTCAAAACTTTAACAATCTTCACCATTAGCTACATAAAAAAAAAATAAAAAAAAAAAAAAAAGAAGACGAGTTAAGAATCAATCAACCAACCAGACGACACAAAGAGTTGTTTCTGAGCTACTGAACGACCACTGAAACCAAACAAAAAAAAACAAGTTGAATTAATGAATAACTACTCAAGTTCGTACTAGGGGAAACAAACGGAAAGATTTAATACTACTTTATATTAAAATTGTCATAAGAGAATCCATAAGGACAAGACGTTATTAGGGACATGTTTTACAAATCCATTAATAATTATTACAAAAATCCTTTGAAAAACTATTGGAAAAAAAATAACATTTTTTTTTTTTTTTTTTTTTTGTTGTTATCTAATTCTCTTATTTAGTTAGTACAGAAGCTCCCTATTCCAAACTCATAATATTATAATTTACAACACAATACTAATCATTCTGCCATAACTTATTAGAATCGTACAAAATGGGGGAGAAGTATTTACTACGAACAAGCATCTACCAAAACCTGCAACTACTAGAGATATTATTCATTGAAATAAAATTATTATTAGTGAGGGAGTTTTTTTTTGTTTTTTCTTCATTGAAGCTATAGTATGAGAGGAACCACAAAAGTTTAAGTAATAGGTATAGGTAAAAAAAAGGTTTATATAGTGTTATATTGAATTGAATATAATCTTAACACTAGTGTGAGACTCTCTGTATACCATTCAAAAATGCACTAACTTAACAATGCACCCGGCCATAAAATGTGAAAGATGTAAAAATCCAATTCTACAATTCACGAATTCTCAACTTCCCTAGGCAAAAGAACTAACTAACTGCTAACCCCTCCTGATGGTTGATATAAAGACAGACGAAATTGTAAGACTAGACGAGTGGGAGCTATAGTTCAGTACTTACTGATTACATAAGGAAGATAGATATTTATTTTTTTTTGCAGAAGGCACTAAATTCACATCTCCTCGCCATCATCCTCGTCATCTTCTCACTGAGAACATATGGGGATTTTGCAAAAGGGATTTTGGTTAAGGAGGAACGAGACTCATCAGACAATGAGTCCCGTACTCCCAAGTCAAACCAGGCGGAGTCTATGCTTTTTTGCACTTTTCCGCCATGTTTGCCAATAACCTCACGTGTCCTCATGAGATAACTCTGAGAATGAGTCAATTACAGTTAAACTATGATGATAATTTGAAATTTTAAAATTTAAAAAATTTTGAAATCAAATTTATATCGATTCTGAATATTAAGAGAATATGAAACTTACCAATATGAGCCTAAGGAACGGTCATACTGAGAAGTGACATATTACTTGGAAGTAATGTAAGAAAATATTTTTGAAAAAAAAAATTGATGAAAATTTTTTAAGTTTTTGAAATTTTTTTTTTCACTATATGATTTCTGAGAAGGAATAGTATGTAATGTAATTTTATAATATAAAAATATTCTTATCTATCACTAGGATTTGGTTTACTTTGTGAAAAGCCGCCATGTTTGATTATTTTTGATGTTCTGAACAAGTTTTTTGAACTTTTAATAATGTGAATTATTTAAAAATGGGTAATTTAATTATTTAAATTTTGAAACTAAATTTTTTGGGTTAGGAAGTAGTATTTTTTAATTTTTTATCAATTTTTTTAGTATATTTTGATTTTTAAGAGGGTTATTTTAATTAAAGTTAAAATTTTGATTGTTTGAAATTAAAATATATTATTTAGGAGTTAAATAATTGAATTAGAAAATAAAAATGTATTATTAATATTTTAATGTTCAAAAAAAATTATAAATCAAAGAATAGTACTATATATAGAAAAAATGGTCCTAGTTAAGGGCTCAGGGAGAAAAAGTACTCAAATAAAATTATAAACGGTGGGTAATAATTTCAAATAATTTTATAAATTATAAAATATTATTAAATTTTAATTTTTCAAAAAAATTTTATAATATTTTTATAATTTTTTAATTTTTATAAAAAATTTAGGAAAAATGATTAAAAAGTTTACTGGCGAGATTTATAAAAATATTATAGAGCTATTATAATCCATCTAAATTTTGAATGAGTACTATTTTCACCTCTTTTTGTAATATTTCAAAAATTTAAAAAAATTTAAAAAAATTAAAATTTAAAGAGGATTTTAATAAAAAAAGTTATCATCCATGAATTGATAAAATAAAGACCGTTATACTAAACCCAAAATATCAGAAAAAAAATGTAGAAAATTTCAAAATTTATATAAATCTACAAATATGCAAAATTAACCGTCGCCATATTGGAAAATTATGAATCACCACAAACTGTATTGATCAACTCAAATATTTCAATACATTTCAAAATTGAAAAAAATAACTTTAAATTATAATCAATTAATTCTAATTTAATAATAAATTTAAAAAAAAATTAAAAAAATTAAAAAAAAANATATTTCAATACATTTCAAAATTGAAAAAAATAACTTTAAATTATAATCAATTAATTCTAATTTAATAATAAATTAAAAAAAAATTAAAAAAATTAAAAAAAAAAGTATTGTGGAGTGGGAAGATTCAATTGGTGCGGGGGGAGAGAGAATTTAGCATATTTGCAACTTTAGACAAATACAGGATTCATCTCTCATCTCAATGGAATTTACAGAGCAATACGAAACTTCCATTCACTCAACTGGCGCAAATTCTCCCTCCCCATATAAAATTGGCACAACCTCCAGAAAAATACTAAAGATATCCCAGCCTCCTGAGACTATCTAATCTTCTCTGTTGACAAAATTCCAAAAGTGGAAGGATCATATTTTTATCTAAAAATCCTCAACCGATGATTTTTTTGCTAATTCCCTCAGGAAAATTCTAAAGGAAACAATAAACAATTAACTTAAATCAGAACAATGAACAACTAAATCAATAATCCCATTCATTCATAACTTATAGTAAACTTATCTATACTTACGCTCATTCATTCAACAAAATGACAAACTTAAAAATCAACTAAACTAAAAGCTCAAATTAACAATCAACATAATAAATAAATAACCAGATTAATTCCAACAATCACTACATCAAGTGAGTACTGAATTAATCACTTAACTTACGCCTTTAGGACTCAAATAATTTGAAACTTGTGACTTTAAAATTCAAACTTTGAACACAAACGTTTACATTGAATTGAAACATGTGTTGTTGAGGAGGGTTCCAGAGTTCCACGAAAATAAAAAAATATACTATTTTAAATTGTAATTGGACTTACAGTTTTCTAAAATTAATTTTTTTTTAAAGAGAGAGCCTTGAAGTAGTCCTTTAGTCCCTTTCACTGTCCCTTTGTTCCTTGCCGCTTTTNTTAATAAATAAATAACCAGATTAATTCCAACAATCACTACATCAAGTGAGTACTGAATTAATCACTTAACTTATGCCTTTAGGACTCAAATAATTTGAAACTTGTGACTTTAAAATTCAAACTTTGAACACAAACGTTTACGTTGAATTGAAACATGTGTTGTTGAGGAGGGTTCCAGAGTTCCACGAAAATAAAAAAATATTACTATTTTAAATTGTAATTGGACTTACAGTTTTCTAAAATTAATTTTTTTTTTAAAGAGAGAGCCTTGAAGTAGTCCTTTAGTCCCTTTCACTGTCCCTTTGTTCCTTGCCGCTTTTTNTTTTTTTTTAAAGAGAGAGCCTTGAAGTAGTCCTTTAGTCCCTTTCACTGTCCCTTTGTTCCTTGCCGCTTTTTCTATGTCCTGTTCCTTTTTTTTGGTTTGGTTTGGTTCCTACTAAACGGAGATCTAATTGGAAATTGGTCTTGACCTTGTTGATTTCTAAGCACAATAATATAGTAGAATAATAAATTTATAAAATATAAATTTGATTAATTAATTTATAAATTATGTCAAAAAAAAATAATAAAAATAATTCAAAATAAAAATTATTTTATTTTATTTTATTTTTTCTTACGTTGATTTTGGTTCGGAGTTAAGAGGGTTTGATTTCCATGATTAATCAAAATTCCCTTTAGTTGCCTAAAAATGGATACGTCCTTGAGCTGCCTGGTTCTTCAAAATTCTGATGATAAAAGTGTAATGAAAAAGGAAAATGAAAACAAAAAAAAAACAATTATTTGCAGAGAAAAGCCAAGCCGTGAACGGCCATTTTTTCAAGTCCCGAGTCCGTTGTTGATGACGTGCGAAATAAATATCGACGCCCAACGGTCCCTACGCTCCGGCGTATCTCCTCCTCACGAGCTCCACCTTCACTAACTTTTACAATCCGAGAGCCTATACTCCAAGGATATAACCCTTTTACTCTCACTTTCATTATTTGCAAAAAAAAATATCACTTTTCGCACAATTTTTTTTTTACTTTGATATACAGAGGAGGAGAGATTTGAGGGAAGTCAGAAGAGACTTGATGAGATAAAGAGGGCAATGCACTGGAATGATATGTCGTAGGAGTTGGAGTATAAGAGTATTCCCCAATGCCCAACGCCCGAGTACAAAATTATAAAAATTTACTTTTAAATTAACTCAATCCTAAACAAAAACTTGTAATTTGAGTTTCAAAATTGTCAATTTCAAAAAATTTCAAAATTTCAAAAATTATATTAATTTCAAAATTGTTCCTTAATTAAATTTAAATTAAATATTTGATTTAATTTAGAAAACTTACCTTGAAACTAAATTCAAAACACCAGAATTGTCCGTTTAATAACACCAACTTAATTCAATAGAATGATGGAAAAAAACCGACAAAATTTTCATTACTAGTGATGTCTGGCGCCGGGGCCATATTTACACACAAAAAAAAATTGATCTGAACGAATTGCTTTGTAAACTTNTAAAATTAAATATTTGATTTAATTTAGACTTACCTTGAAACTAAATTCAAAACACCAAAATTGTCCGTTTAATAACACCAACTTAATTCAATAGAATGATGGAAAAAAACCGACAAAATTTTCATTACTAGTGATGTCTGGCGCCGGGGCCATATTTACACACAAAAAAAAATTGATCTGAACGAATTGCTTTGTAAACTTGATAACCGAAATATTACTATTGTTGAAAAATTATTGAAATTATCAATTGAGAAATTGAAATAATATTAAAAATTGCATTTAGTAGTATTATAGTATTAAGTTAGAATTTTAGCGAATGTTGATTTCCAAGTTTTAACTGAAAATATGTTTTGTTTTATTATATTTTTTTTTTCGAGTAGTAAAATTTAAATATTTTTTTCATTTTTCTGCTTCACGCTATTAATTTCTAATTATAATATTAAAGAATTATATTTTGAAATAAAGAAATATATTTTTAATACTTGGGTACTAAATTTCAATTAAATTATCATTCAATTAATCATTAGAACCTAATTTTAATTCATCTAATTACTGGTAAGTTTAAACTATTATTGCAATTAAGGTGAAAAGTAATTAATTTTTTTACCTGTACCAAAAAACATGATCACTCCCTCTCAAAATCATTTCTTAAAATTTGCAGGGCCGTCGCACAATAGACTCTCGAGCTTGCTTGTTCCGATCTTCTCGTTTTTCACAATACACAATACACAATACACAATACACCAAAATTGAGCTAAAAAAAAAGTTTTTTTTTTTACCTAAATCATAAATCAAAATTAAACTCAAAAATAAAAAATTTATTAATGATTTAAAAAAAAATAAATTCTGCAACCGATTAATTGAATTGGATTAGCGCGCAAAATATTCAAAAAAAAATTATTCAAATCAAATCAGATTTGAATATTATTTAAATACTCAAATCTGATTGGTTGAATTTAAATAATTTTTGAATTTCCTTGGCGCGTTATTATTAGAAGAGTAATTAGTTTTGAAAAAGTTATACCGAGTGCTATGATTGGTTACTTAAAAAAAAATTTTTTTTTTTATTAATTTGAGTATCAAAATTTTATTTTTAATTTTAATTTTTTATTTAATTTTTTATTTTCATTTTTATTTTTATTTTTATTTTTATTAATCTAATTCTAATCCGTTCAAATAAAATTTTTTATTTAAAAATTTTAAGATTTTGAACTTCGTACAGGTTAGTGTACTTTCCAACAGTCTAGCGTGTGCATGATGACACTTTTTGAAAATATTGCAGTCGTTAACATACAAAAATTTTGGCGAGACGTCCATGTTGGATTTTATTAGCAAAAAAGTAGCGTCGCCAGGAATCTTGACGTTGTCCATCCCACTATAATTTCTTCACAAATTGTTACTATCAATAAGGTAATGCTCCTAAACATTTTTATGCTAAATACACTCTTTTCAACAAAATTTAATATTTTTCCTTACCTAAATTAACTAAAAATTATTAACCTAAAAGCTACGACAAGGATTGTTTAAATTTCATTACTGATTAATTATTCATTACCAAAAATCAGGGTTGGAATTACATAGATATATGATGTGATTAAGTCTCCCCCAACTGCAAAAAAAAATAGATGTGCAAACCTTGAAATGTTTCCATTGTTTTAATATCTTGTATACAGTAATTTGTTATGCATGTTATTGTGATTATAAAGTCATATAAAATTCTGGTACCCCTTTGCTCTCTTCTCTTCGAGTACTAGTTGAACTTGAACACTTGCAAATTTATTTTTTCCAAACGAAGTGTATCACATTTCAGTAAGTATCACAACGGAAAAAACATTTTTTTTTAATGAAAATAGTATTTTTATTATTTATTTTTGTAAACCACAAGTGCCAAGGCGATCCTTCCCTGTGTCTTCAACCCTTTTTCAAGTAATTAAGTCTCTTTTATTAATGTTAACAAGCGCAAACTTACAACAGGATACGGAATAATCACAAGTGTCTAAGGGGACTTGAATGGAGNTTATTTTTTTTCCAAACGAAGTGTATCACATTTCAGTAAGTATCACAACGGAAAAAACTTTTTTTTTAATGAAAATAGTATTTTTATTATTTATTTTTGTAAACCACAAGTGCCAAGGCGATCCTTCCCTGTGTCTTCAACAACCCTTTTTCAAGTAATTAAGTCTCTTTTATTAATGTTAACAAGCGCAAACTTACAACAGGATACGGAATAATCACAAGTGTCTAAGGGGACTTGAATGGAGTCGAAATAACCATCTGGTCCCTTCTGCCAGATAATACGCTCTAGCAGGTGTTTCATCTTTTTTCTTTTTTTTTTTCTATTTCAACAATGGAATTTTTGGCCGTTTATTTATTTTTTTATATCAGATTTTAGTAGTTTACTTAGTTCAAGTTACACATTACTAATTTGAATAATTGTTTGTTCTCTCGTGTTAGAATTTAGGCACGAAAGGAATGAATACAAACAACTGAGGTCATAGTTCAAGCTCGTATTTTGTTGATTCCACACTCAATATGCGCCAAAACAATATGACTTACTTTAAAATATTCGCCAGTACAAGAAATTAAAAAAAANATTCCACACTCAATATGCGCCAAAACAATATGACTTACTTTAAAATATTCGCCAGTACAAGAAATTAAAAAAAAACTGACTAATTAAGGTACTGGAACCTAAAATGAGACTTTGGATAACCGAAAACTAAATTAAAACTTNTAAAAAAAACTGACTAATTAAGGTACTGGAACCTAAAATGAGACTTTGGATAACCGAAAACTAAATTAAAACTTAACAAACGTTAAAGAAATCTTAGAAATCTAAAATATTAGTTAAAATTTTTAGCCCATATTGGGCGTAGCGCATATTGGATGATGTAAAGCACATATTGGGTGTTAAGGTTTTTGTTTTTGTTAGGCTAGTGATAACACACGATGTTACCAATTTAATTAGTCTTACTTATTGTACACTGTGTGCTAATAATGATTTATTATTTATTATTGATGTTCAAAGAACAAAAGTTCAAAAAAATCTACAAAAATTTAGACAATCTCAGATTCAAAAATTTTTTTTTGCATATTCAAATTGAGTGAGTTTGAATTTTTGGATTTTCTTGGGGCATCAGTATCCATATGAAATTCGTTTCATTGCTCAACTGTTCAATGAAAATTGAACTGATAACGCAACCTNGGGGCATCAGTATCCATATGAAATTCGTTTCATTGCTCAACTGTTCAATGAAAATTGAACTGATAACGCAACCTAACCCTAACAACTTAATTATTTGGTAGAGGGTTAAGTTCTGTAAATTAAATTTAAGTTCATCAAATCTCAATAATTTTGTAGAAAAAATTTTTTTTTTCTTCTAAAAAAAAAGTCTAATGTTGTAAGGTTACATTACCTCGACGTCATATTACAAAATTGTTGAATATCTCTTCAANGGGGCATCAGTATCCATATGAAATTCGTTTCATTGCTCAACTGTTCAATGAAAATTGAACTGATAACGCAACCTTTGGTAGAGGGTTAAGTTCTGTAAATTAAATTTAAGTTAATCAAATCTCAATAATTTTGTAGAAAAAATTTTTTTTTTCTTCTANAATTTTGTAGAAAAAATTTTTTTTTTCTTCTAAAAAAAAAAGTCTAATGTTGTAAGGTTACATTACCTCGACGTCATATTACAAAATTGTTGAATATCTCTTCAAATTTTGTAAAAAATCTTGAAATCATTATCTGTTTTTAAATATTTTATTGACAATTTAATTGATTTTTTTTTAAAGAAACAAAATATTTTTACTTTTTTGGACTTGAACTTGAATAAACAAACTATTGTAAAAATGTAAACTTTTTTTTTTTGCAATTTCGGGCATTTTCGGACTGTTTCNCAAATTTTGTAAAAAATCTTGAAATCATTATCTGTTTTTAAATATTTTATTGACAATTTAATTGATTTTTTTTTTAAAGAAACAAAATATTTTTACTTTTTTGGACTTGAATAAACAAACTATTGTAAAAATGTAAACTTTTTTTTTTTGCAATTTCGGGCATTTTCGGACTGTTTCNGACTTGAATAAACAAACTATTGTAAAAATGTAAACTTTTTTTTTTTGCAATTTCGGGCATTTTCGGACTGTTTCGCTAAGATGCCGTTGATGATATTTATATTTATAACTATTCATGGCAGAAGCACCGGGCTTACTATTTCAGATAAAGTAAACGAGTGATTGTCAATGGACACATGTAGTAGAGAGACTTAAGGGTCAATGAATGAGACCATGATATAACGTGTCCCTGTATGGACACGGAGACCTTCGTGTTGATGTGTCAATTTACCAGGATGCATGATAAGCCATCCTACTTTTGTGTCTGTTACTGAGCAGTTGTACCGTGTAAATCGACAACCTCCGCCCTATCCACAACACAAAAAAACAAAAACAAATTGTTTATTTAATTTTCTTAATTTCAGTCATTTACTTGGCTCAACCAAGTGAAATTTCCATTTTCATTCTTACCGTGAAATCTTCATTGACCTTGTTTAGAGCAATGTTAATGGTGTAAGTGGATGTGTCATGATGGGGTTTGAGCTCTCGCTGCTCATCAGGTTTGTAACGGACGATAAAATTCATCGAAGCAAATGGTGGCTAAAATTGATTAAAAAAAATATATTTTTTTAATTTCAAATTGAATCAAAATTCGAAAAAAAAAATTATTATTTTTTAACTAAAAGCGTGCTGTAAATGTGGTAAAAGTAGCTTGTAACAATGGTCAAAGAAAGTCAATGTCAAAGTCAAGGTCACTGTCACCTCTTCATAACCTAAGTAAGCCCTACGTTGGAGTGGTGAGACNAAAGTCAATGTCAAAGTCAAGGTCACTGTCACCTCTTCATAACCTAAGTAAGCCCTACGTTGGAGTGGTGAGACGTAATTTCTTAAAATATCCAACCAAGTCTCTTGTAATCCCAACTGATACAAATGTATGTCCACAGTTGGATATTCATCGTAGCCAGTCTCACTTCTTTCCAAATTCTGAAAAAAATAGATAAAATNAAAGTCAATGTCAAAGTCAAGGTCACTGTCACCTCTTCATAACCTAAGTAAGCCCTACGTTGGAGTGGTGAGACATAATTTCTTAAAATATCCAACCAAGTCTCTTGTAATCCCAACTGATACAAGTGTATGTCCACAGTTGGATATTCATCGTAGCCAGTCTCACTTCTTTCCAAATTCTGAAAAAAATAGATAAAATNATGTATGTCCACAGTTGGATATTCATCGTAGCCAGTCTCACTTCTTTCCAAATTCTGAAAAAAATAGATAAAATTTTAAAAGAAATTTATCAAAATTTGGTATAAATTTTGTATATTAGAGTAGTAAGGTGAGTCAGTTCAAGAAGCTAAATGATCCCAACTGGAGCATTCGAATGGTTATCTTTTAAATCTTAATTTCAGAATCGCTATTTTCAAAATTCAAAATTTTCTCCTACGGTGGTGAAACGGTCAGAGTCAGACAGTCGTTGTCAAAGTATTTGTATTTCCATGTTACATAAATTTGTTAAATACTTTCTCCAAAATATTTACACACACGCTGTTTAGTTTTGTCATGAAACCCGCTTACATAATGATGATATCCGACATAAACACGTGATTGGAGCGGTTCAACATATAATCTTAAAATTTCGAGCCATTGGGCTTCAAATCCTATCTGATTCATATGAATATCTACGGTGGGAACATTTTCATAACCACCATCAAGTCGTGGATCCTTGGTAAGAAATCAAAATTTATATAAACCAATCATTTACTAAGTCTTTCAATAATAACAATGGACCTTATAGAAAACAACAAAAATTCATAACCAAACCAACCAATGAAATTCTCGAAAAAATAAATACAAATATAACAGTTAAAGGTTTGATTGGTTGAATTTGAATTTTTGAATTCTCTAAGAAACATTTTTAATAAAAGACTGTATGTAAGAAGATATAAGAATTTAAATTTGTCATTAACTTACATAATTGGATCCATCAGACCATTGACCAAAATTCTCAGCTTCTTCAACTTTCTCCTTACAGTATCTTTCAGTCACCAATGGAAACCAATAGACATCCGTACACGGCTAAAAAAAAAGTAGTTACAAAAACTTCAAAATTAGTTCACAACTAATTTTTATTTTTTGATATTTAATAATAAATAAATAATAATAAATTGTCTATAACCTCTAAGAGAGTTGTGTTAGGGTCAATGCCTTGTGACCAATTAGGATGAAGATATCGAAGTTCCCAATCCCAACGATTGTCGAAGAGTTGGTAGAGTTCATTATTGATATGAGTCGTCTCGAAATTGTCTGAATTAATCTGAAAAAAAAATTCAAACAAAAAAAAAATATTTTTTATATAAAATTTTTCTCAATGGATGAAAAATTTTGTAAAAAATTGTATTTATAAAAAAAAAAATAAAATTCAAGTACCAAATGTCCAAAATCGACTCGGTTGGTAACAAACATGAAGACCCCACGATCTCGATTGTTGGTACAAAAAGCCATGTCAGCATCAAGAAGATTATTGATATATGATGGTTTTGTAGCTTCATTACGAATTAATGTCCCATTTATAATGTAGGCTGCACTAATAAACGGTACATTCCACAAACCTCTAAAAAAACAAAAGAAAACAAAAAAAAAGTTATAAACTTCCGGTTACTTTCAAGAATAGTCAATTTTTGAGTCAAAAATAGCAAGCGCGAATCGATCGAGAACTTTTTCGTAAGAAAAAAAAAATATTCCTACTTTTAAAAGTTATATTTCACAGAAACAAAAACGGAAGTCATCAAGTCATAATATGAAGTCTAGTAAAATCCTTTACATTGTGATAATTAGTTTAGTTATATTTGAACCAATTACTGTTCTTGGGAGACGAGTGAGTCAAGCAAGACTAAAAATTTTTGTTTATTATAAAACAAAAAATATTGAATTTTTCAAAAAAAAAAAAAAAAAAAAATATTTTTTTGACCGATTTTTTTCCCATAGTCTCGAGGTAGACCAAGGGTCAAAACACAATTAGGAAGTTCAAGATTACCAATTGGTGCAAAATGGAAAGATGACGAGACAGCAAAATACTACGAGCATAATGGGGTATGATTGGAGAAAAAAAAATTATTTCTAAAATAAAAAATTTTACGTTAATTATTGAACTACAATTCAAAAAAAATTTCAAATTTTTTTAAATTTTAGGGTGCAAAAATTGAAAAAGCGTCTCATTTTGACATGGAATATAGTATCGGTCATAAAATATATTTCATGTGTATTGCCGTTGGGAATCCAAGACCTGAAGTTCTATGGTATAAAGATGGGATTGAAATTTATGCCCATCAGCATCTAATGGTAAACAAAAAAAAAAAAAATATTTTTTTTTTGAATTTCTAAAAATTTCTAAAATTCTATTCAAAATTTCTTAATTTTCATAATAATTTTAATTACTACTGTTCCAATTCCGTTTAGATCCATGAATGGAGAATCGGAACAGAGAAACTAAAGTCTAAAATGGAAATTGACCCAGCCACTCAACGTGACCAAGGGATTTATGATTGTGTTGCTCATAATAAGTACGCCTATGATAGGCGGAGCTTTCGAACTGAACTTGATTTAGACTAGATTAATTAATTAATTATTATAATAATTAATCAATTATTAGTCTCTTATCAACAGAATCTACAAATTTATCTCTCTTCAAACAAAATGATATATCATTTATCAACATCTCATAGCAATAACTGGATAAATCGCACAAAAATTGGCAGAATTGCAGAATTTCGTTGTACCTGTTTCAAAAAGAAATAATTAAATTTGAACTCGTCGGAATTAATAAATAACGGTATCCAAAAAATGGATCAAGTAGAGCAGGATGGTGATGGATATTTTTTTTTTGTTTCAAATTTTTTGTATAACTAAAATTACTAAACTTACCGTCGTTCTCCTTTGACAATGTCCATGTAGTCGTTACTACGGGCATAAAATCCTTCAGAACTAAGAGCAGCCCAAAAATTTGACCAAGCTTTATAAGGACGGACCAAAATCGGTGCCAAAATTCCTCGATTTTGTTCTATAAGTAGTTTTAACGTGTAAGGATTGTCAATATGAGCTTCTCCATCAATACTGAAAAAGTAGTCACAGGTCTTCTGAATACACATATCACTGAAAAACGTAACAGTAATAATATTATTTTCAAAATTGAATCAAAATTTTCATAAATTTTTGATCAAAAATTATAATTTTAAAATTATAAAAAATTACTTACACAGCGAGGTTCCTGGCGTGCCATTCTTTGGTATTATCTGTTGGCAAAATTGTTTTAATTCCTGCATAAGCTGGACTATGTTTTGTAACGAAATTGTTCACCACATCGTTGTGATAGGGTGCCTAGAATTTCAAAAAAAAAAAAAAAAAAAAATTTTTTTGAAACTATGTAGATTTCAGGTGACACTGTCCAAGACAAATTTTGACACTGTCAAACTGTCATGAGTGTCTTTTTAAAACGAATTTTAAGTTTAAAAGATTAATTTTTTAGTTTTTTTTTTTAAACTTACAGCGTTGTGTAGAAAAAGTGTAATTTTGTCTTTTGGATACTCCAGCCTTACAATCTTCTCAAAAAATTCTTCTAAAAATGGTATAGGTTTTTCGATAAAAATTCCTAGAACTACTGTAGGTAGATTTTCAGGCTAAAAAATACAAAATAAAAAAATATAACAATTTTAATTTCAATTTCAATTTCCCAGATTGAAAATTCAAAATTATCAAAAACCCTACTGACCTTGACATCTGTGAGAGATATCATTCGATCCCAACAAGCCACACATCCATCTTTTGAATTAGCTGCATTTGCTAAATAATTTCCAAATGAATTAAGAACAGTTTTTGTAGGTCCATTACCATGAAGAACGAGTGGTTGATTATTAAAGGCAGTATTTAGAAGATATGGTGATTCTTCACTCATTTGACTGAAAAAAAAAAAGTTGTAACAAATTCACAATAATGACTATTCAAAATTGAAAATTGAAAATTCAAATTTCAAATTATCAAAATTATTTTCCTAGTAATTTAGTCCTTACAGCTCAACTTCACTAGTAGCTCCATTTAGATTATGAAAAATCGTTGATTTGCTATCTAATTTAATTTTATGTTCATTTCGAAGGTCTTCATTGAGATAAATTTTAGTAAAGTATCGTTGATCGTCTCCAGCGTCTTCAATTGGTTCGTTTGTCACCACGCTGTATAAATCATTGGCGTAGCCGATGTACCCTGCATAATTTTCAAAAATCAAAAAAAAAGTAAAATTTAACACAAAATAGTATAAAAAACAAAGTTGTTTTTTAATGAGTTGTTAGGTTGTTAGGTTGTTAGGGTTATTGATTCTTAAATTGTTTGTATTATTGGTAAAGAATCATACCACCAGAATTTAAGTATCGTTTCCCTCGATGAACCTCTGGATATGAATCAGCAAGATTTTCATCAGGCCAACAAAATGACTCCGCACCAAAGAGAACCCTTGAGTTTGACATTTTGAATTGACCCAAAATTTTCTCTGCTGGGCCAAGTAAGAGGACATCATAACTGAAAAGAATGAACAGCAGATTAAATTATTTCAATCTCAATTTAATTGATTTTAATTTAAATTGATAAGTAACCAGTCAGTAAACAAGATGATTTTCTTAGCATCATTTTTATACTCTTCTAATTCTTTTTTGACTAAATTAATTTTTTGACCACCACCAGGTCCAATTCGGACATCTCCACCAGACCACTTGTCTCCAAGTCCAAGAACCTTAACTGTGAGTCCGTAGACTTTAGCACTTCGAAGATACCGTTGAAGAGCTTCATTGTCTTCTGTTGCTACCGTAAGAATTGTTAAATCTAGAACAAAAATCAATAAATTCAAAAATTAATTATTACATATTGATATTCCTATAATAAACGCACAATTTTATCAATAGAAAATCTAAAATTTAGTTTAAATTTTGATTTTTTTATATTCATTTTAACTTTGGTTTCGTAAAAGTAAGGAATTTAGAATTATTCAGAAACCATGATGATAAGTATTGTTGAGATTCTTTCAAGCGATTAATTTGGGCCAAAGAGACGATGATGACAATGAGAGCAGTAAATGTACCTCGCAAATTCAACAATTAGTTTTTTCATTGTTGAATTACTCCATTAAATGACTCATTGTTCAAGCTTTACTTACTTCTGTGGAATGAATAATCTCTACATCAAAAAAAAAAATAACATTGCTTTATACTCTGTGCGTTTCGCAGTTTTTTTTTGTTAAAAAAAAAAACGAATTTTGAACAAATTAAAACCGAAAAGCAATTTTTTTTTATGTAAAAATAATTTTTATCAAATTTTTGTAAAGAACCACCACAAGGGTCAATTTCCTTGTTCATGGTCATGCATTGTATTGTATCATTCCTCATTCGTAACTTTCGGTTTTCATTCGGATTGCAAAAAAATCACAAAACCGGTTTCATTGTTGCAATTTATTTTTTATTCTTATATACATAGTTTCATACCGTTGCACTCGACGACAGATGTAAGGTTTTTATGAAATTGATTGCTAAATTACATTATTTTTTTAATAATGATTTTTATGTATAAACCAACTTTTCCTACCGTTATTGAGAATGAAAATTCAAAAATTCAAAAATTCAAATTCAGCCAATCAGATTTGAATATTCAAATTTTCTCGATTCTGATTGGATGAATTAAAAAATTTTATGTTTCTTACGGAATTAGTTATAGAACACTCGGTATTTGCGTGGTATGACTACTAAAATTACATAAGTTTAACTTCGTAATCATTCTCAATTCCACCGAGGAGGGTATGGAACTAAACTTTTATCAAATTCTAATTAAAAAAGTAAAAAGAAAAATAAGTTCATATGTATTTAAAAATAATAATATAGATTGTACATGTGCATTACATATTCATCCTGTTGGGATTTGGGATTGCGAATATTCCAACTTTTTTGCATACTCTCAGACGTTCAAGTTGAATGACTCCTTTGAGAGGTTTTGTTCTATTCTTGTAACATGATGGTACTAACCAAAATGTACAACGAATTATTGAGGGAGGTAAAAATCCTTGGGAAGCTCAAGATTAATGTAACTGTACTTAACTACACTACCACAAATTATAAACACCTGAATTTAGACATTATAATTTTGTCTTTGTCTATCTGATGTCCAAATCTTAGGTATAGATTCCATGTGGTACAACTTTGTAATATGACACGTCAAACACCTCGAGTTAGGCTCTGTTATGAGATTCAATGAATGAATCCTTATTTCCTGTCTATTCTTACCATAAAAATATTCAGACATGATAAACTTTTGACACAAGACACAAACTAATCTCAATATTTGAGTCTACTTTTTTTTTATAACTATTTTATTTGATTAATCTAATCTCATGTTTTATGGATCTATGTCCTTACTCGAATTCATTATTGTAAGCAAACGAATGAACTAATTTAAAACTAACTTTCTGGTTGAGCTTTANGTTATGAGATTCAATGAATGAATCCTTATTTCCTGTCTATTCTTACCATAAAAATATTCAGACATGATAAACTTATGACACAAGACACAAACTAATCTCAATATTTGAGTCTACTTTTTTTTTATAACTATTTTATTTGATTAATCTAATCTCATGTTTTATGGATCTCTGTCCTTACTCGAATTCATTATTGTAAGCAAACGAATGAACTAATTTAAAACTAACTTTCTGGTTGAGCTTTANCTGTCCTTACTCGAATTCATTATTGTAAGCAAACGAATGAACTAATTTAAAACTAACTTTCTGGTTGAGCTTTAGTTTTAAGCTAATCTTAGAGTGACATTATTATTTAACAAAAATTATAGGAAATGCAATGCAAAAAATTTGCAATCAGAAAGTTCAGTTGTTCACCACGTTGATATTTGTAGACTTAATAATAATTTTTAGTAAGTTTCCTTTCTAAAAATTATGAAATGAAAACGAGGGCAGAAAGTCTGTGAAATTGGAATAAATTATTACGTAAATAGGTTATTTGAATAAGATTTATACTGAAGGAATTCAAAAATTTAAATTCAGCCAATCAAATTCAACAGAATGAATTTGAAGACTCAAATTTGAAATTTGATTCAATTTTTATAGGTGCATAGATAACAAGGTTCCTTGACAACAGGAACCTGAGTGTATTACTTACGCAAAGACTTGGTTACGTTTAGAATTATTATAATTTTTATAAAATTTTGAAATTAATGTTTGAACTAACTAATTTGTTAATTTAAGTTAAAAATTTCTTAATTTGTCTTACCGGGTGTCGTCGGTAAGTTTTAATAATAATAATTTTTATTATTGATTAATTACGTTCGACCGAGTGTCCTCCTATGTCCTAAGGGTCGATTCCCCGAGAATTCAAAATTTTAAATTCAGCCAATCAGATTTGAATTTTTAAATTTTGTTCAAATCTGATTGGTTGAATTTGAATTTTTTAATTTTTCTTAGAATATCAATTATAATAAGTCACCAGGTGGATTTCATTACGTTTACTCAGTCACTTCACTTCATTAGTTAAATTATGAATTTGACATTTGACAACCGCTCCGTTACCTGAGCCTGACTCCAGCTAAATAAAAGTTTTAAGAGTGATTCAATAATAAATTTAATGTTATAATTTTAAGTAAAAGTTTAATAAGTATGAAGTAGACTGAACGTCAATTATTTTAACCAATATTAAAGGTGTTATAATTTATAAACTTACCGGAAGATATCTTCTGTTGACTATCTTCTCCATTGGAAACTCCTAATATAAAAAGGTACAATGCAATTACAAAAGTGACAACACTAATTCGAATAGGATGGTTCATTGTTATGTTGTATAATTATTTTTATATAAAAAAATAGGAATTAATCAAAAAAATTTTGGATTATGGAATAGAGAAATTGAAAGTGGAAATGAATTTGTATACAAGGGTAAGAAATTCATGGATCTTTCTACTTGGGATGGGATTTTGAGACTGAGGATGTAGTTTTGATAACATAGAAGAACCTCCAGTGCTAACAAAAACTCAAGACTCAAGGCTAATATTCTTAATGAGTTCTTTCGGAAAAGGTAAGGATCAATGAATCCATTTTCCATTTCCTTCATTTCATTGGGTACGAAGTTAAAACTTTTTAAAATTTGAAGAGGTATATTGTTTACCTCATTGTTTAGGGCTGAGTTCAGGTAAACCACATGAGTAATGGTTTAGGTTGGTTACGACTTGAGTACCTCGTTCAACGTAATATTTAGAAGAATTCAGGAATGGCTTCTGACCAATGAAGTACTTTTTATCAATTATTTCGCTTTAACAAATTTTTTAGCGTAGACATCTAAAGGAATTTCTGGCGATACTTAAGTCGACACTCATAATAACCACCTTGAGTTGAGTTTGAGTGACTTTCCGCGACTTCGTCATGATCAGGGTCATTTTAGATTGTTTGTTGTCGCTTCACTTTTATATGGTCGGTTCGGGTAGTCCGGGTGTTTGGCATGGGATATTTTTGAGAGGGTTGTGTTGGAAATCAAAATTCATTTGTTAAATGTTGAATAATTGCTCTGACGATGGGTAAATCAATTGCACATATACCTCCTCAGAATCCAAAGCGAGTGGTTGTTGTCCCTCCGCTTTATAAAGTTTTGATTGCTGATTGTTTGAAAGCTTTTAAACAGTCTGCATAGGCCCCAGGGTGATTTTAGGTTGTTTGTTGTCGCTTCGCTTTATAAAGCGAAGCGATAACAAACAGCCTAAAATCATCCTGATAGGCCCTAAGTAGCCCTTTGTATTCTGAAATATCAAAATAATGATCAAAATCAAGGTCCATGGAGACCGTTTGTTGTCGCTTCGCTTTATAAAACGAAGCGACAACAAACGGTCTCCATGGACCCTGGTCAAAATCAGGGTCAAGATTTCTAGGAAAAAAAAGCTTTTCCTTTTTTCCTAGTAACCTTGTTCAGGGTGATTTTAGCCACTGTTTCTGTTGTCAAGGAACCTTGGTTTATTGATCTAAACTCACTCTGTATCTTTCAGGGTGATTTTAGGTTGTTTGTTGTCGCTTCGCTTTATAAACCTAAGCGACAACAAACAACCTAAAATCACCCTGCTATCTTTGAGCCAGGGTGATTTTTAGATTGATTTTGATTTTAAAAAGCGAACTACAACAAACAATCTAAAATCACCCTGCATTGATCTTTTTGCATAATGGTATAGATATTGGAATGCCCCCCCCCCCTCCACCTTATAAAGCGAANGATCTTTTTGCATAATGGTATAGATATTGGAATGCCCCCCCCCCCTCCACCTTATAAAGCGAAGCGACAACAATTTAAAATCACCCTAGTCAAAATTAAGTTGCCATGTTTTTTGGCAAATTAGAGTAGCCCAATGCCCAAGCCTCATAGAGACCAATCTACATTCTGTTCAAATAAGAAGGCGAAATTTTTGAGAAATGATTTTGCGGAAAATAAAAACTTGGTTCTATGTCATACTTTTTCACACATTATGAACGGCTCAAGCTACTGAAAACCGCTACTACGAAACTTTAGTTAAATTTTCTTAAGTTTTAAAAGTGTCGGAAGAGTCTAATAAAAAAAAATTTTTTTAACAGTTTTGAAAACTCACGGATTTTCGTCTTCTTATTTGGACACCTTTTATCTCCATGGGCCCTGGGGTAGGGGGATAGAATTTTGTGATTACATCTTTTATATTGAATCAACCTGACAACTACCTATAATAGTGTTTTGTTATAATTATTGATTAATTCAAATAATAATTAGAGGACATAGAGTGTCATCATTTTTTTCAAAAGTTTTAATTACTGTTGGAAAGGAGCTGGAACAGAAGAGCAGCGCCACCGAACTAAACAAAATATATTTCCTCTTTGACTTCTAAATATAAGGTTAAATCAGATTGTTGAACTCGGTCAGTGACGAGACGAGTGATACCTTATTTATCAATAAGTCAATCAATCAAACTTACCTGTAAAATTAAGAATCTATATTTAGTAATTTGTTAACTTCATTAGAAATGACGAGTGTCCTTGGTATGCTTTCCGTATCCCCCAGAGATATTTCTANTAGTAATTTGTTAACTTCATTAGAAATGACGAGTGTCCTTGGTATGCTTTCCGTATCCCCCAGAGATATTTCTACAGCTCTAGGGAACAACCGTATTGCGCTGGTACAGGGCAGAAGAAATCGTAATTTCAAGTTCAAGGTAAGAACTTCAATTTTGTGGAGGTTATCTTTACGAATGTGGAGACCATGTTTGGCTCCATATTGTGGAGACTCCATAGATTCAAAAATTCTTATTTTTACATCTAGCAGGTTTAAATAGTAATGGTAGGAATTAGATTTANTAGTAATTTGTTAACTTCATTAGAAATGACGAGTGTCCTTGGTATGCTTTCCGTATCCCCCAGAGATATTTCTATAGCTCTAGGGAACAACCGTATTGCGCTGGTACAAGGCAGAAGAAATCGTAATTTCAAGTTCAAGGTAAGAATTTCAATTTTGTGGAGGTTATCTTTACGAATGTGGAGACCATGTTTGGCTCCATATTGTGCAGACTCCATAGATTCAAAAATTCTTATTTTTACATCTAGCAGGTTTAAATAGTAATGGTAGGAATTAGATTTANCAGACTCCATAGATTCAAAAATTCTTATTTTTACATCTAGCAGGTTTAAATAGTAATGGTAGGAATTAGATTTAGGCAAGCAGAGAGCGAGCGGTGTCTAGATGGTTACCTCCCATGTTATTTTTTTCTGATTTTTAGCTTTTAATTTACTTATTATTTTTTGTGATTACAGTGCACGACGGGTATAAGTACTACCGTCCGTCGCCTGGAAATGCTGCTCTTATAACCGTTTGTTCTTACAACGCTTATAAGAGCAGGATGTTCTTATAAAAAGTATATGGCAAAAAAAAAACAATTTTTTCCAAAATTTATTTTTACTAGCCACTCAGTTCGTCCAACGATTCTTTTCCTTGACTAATTATTTATCAAAATAAATAGTAATTTTGAACTAAACTATATTAGCAATTCTACGCTCTAATATTGCATTTTCAATTGTAGATAATTTCAATTCTAAATCTTCTGGCATCTTGGCTTGATTACAAATATTTTTTGAGTGTCGAGATACTCTCTGCTCTTATATCCAACTCCCGCTTCAAAAATTACCCAGCAAAAGGCAGTTCTTATAACCGTTTTGCTCTTATATGCGTTGTTCTTATAACGCGTTAATGCCCCATGCTAATTGCATTAGAGCAAACCAAACACGCAAAATTCTGCTCTTATAACCCGAATGTTCTTATAAAAGATGCTCTAATAAACGCCGTGCACTGTATTTAAATTTTTAATATTTTTTTGTTGTTGTTATTTTTAGGTTTAAGTCCTAAAAATTCCAGAAAAATAATTAAACCACGGGAGGTTAAGCATTTGACATCTCTGCCAAATAAAAATTAGGATTAATAAATTCAGATGAAGCGTACTACCTCATGTTAATCTGATAAATCATGTTATTTGTGATAGACTCGCTTGTCTCGAAGGCAAAGAAAAAACTCATAGTGTAAGATCACGGTTTGCTTGTAGATCAGGAAATCAGGAATCATAATAATAATTATTACCTTGAGCTGTGATTGGTTTGGCTCGCGCTGAGAATAAACATCTCAAATCAAAAAGTAACATAAGAAACCAATCAGGCAACTTTGAAGTTGCCTGTGACTAAACAGTTGCTGGTGGTAGTGCATGGACTTCCTTTGCTCACATAGTCACAAATGTGTTGCTTGTGAAGTAAAACTTTTACTAATAACATCATGTTAAACGTGGAAAACTGTTGGTGTCACAAGACGACGTATACGGATTTGTGGTACACACTGTGAACCTGTAAATGCGCTGCTGTGGCGCGCATTTATAAATCTGTTTCCATATTTATGGAAAGTTTATAAAAAGTTTACGCCGAAAGTTCTACTCAGTCTTAAATTTCAACAATTTTAAATTAATATTTAAGGAAGAGAATCATCCATCGAAGGAGACTTTGAAAATTGGTGGATTTGCCTGGGGCTACGGCAGGGTACCATCAGGAGGAGGGAAAATAAAATCTCCTCGATTAGTGGAGACGGCAAGTATACACACACAGACAGAAGTTCATCATAATATTCGCAATGAAAGTTTGATACCTCCAAGGGAATACTTCCAGGAAAATGTAAAAATTCTAAAGACAACGCCTCATAACATTCAATTATTGAAACCAACAACGGAAACACAAAATACAAAGACAACTGGTGAAATTGAGGTTGCATCTGTAGCCGTTGGTCCAGAACATAATATTATTAAATGTAATCTCTACAATTTGATACCATTGACTATCAGTTTGAATGTTATAAATGGATTCCCTTAATTTTATATTTCAGCGGAGAAATGGCACAAGCCGTCAATCACTAGTCCAAATATTCAAATGTAAGTAGCGTAGTATTAGTTCAATTATTTGATTATAATACTTAGCAAGTCGGTATTCGCGAAAGCTAGTGGAAATGCTAACGCTGCCGTCTAAAGGAAATTACAATTATTGAAAAGAATTTCAGCAGTGGAGGAGAAGAACATATTGTCAAGCTAAGGATTAATTCTGTATATTATTGGAATTTTATGTTCTAACACCTCATAAGTTAAAATACAAAGGCACACAAAACTTAAGACCCTTTTGTTTTCTAGGTATTCTACTTCTAAGCGCCAATCCATTGCAGAAGGCGTTGTCGCACAAAGAGTTGAGAATGCAGCCAAGGAAACAGTTGCAACCAAGGAAACAGTTGCAGCCAAGGAAACAGTTGCAACCAAACAAACAGTTGCAGCCAAGCAAACAGTTGCAGCCAAGCAACCAGTTACAACTAAGCAAACAGTTGCAGCTAAGCAAACAGTTGCAGCTAAGCAAACAGTTGCAGCTAAGAAAACAGTTGCAGCCAAGCAAAAAGTTGCAGAGAAGAGAGTTGATAAAGTTGTTGTCGAAAAAAGAGTTCAAACATATGACAGATATAGATTTGAGAAAGTAGCCGAAGAAAGATTTGAAAACGTTACTGAAGATCTCATCGTTGATGATCCAGAAGAAAGGGATTCAGAATGGCTTGGTTTTGATTCTCCATATAATGATAGCAATAACCTAAGACAACACTCACATGTACAACAGATCCAGTTCAGCGATCTAGAAATGTAAGTAACATATGTACTTCTAAGTGGATTGTGTAAGGATTAGTGTCTAGATGACTAGGTAAAATCAGATTATGAAGCAAAGTAATGTATTTATTTATCTTACAGGAATGGTGACATGGATCCATATTGTTATTGGTTGATGCATGCTCTCCGTCCATTTATACTATTGAGCAAGTATGGTGGAAGATGGCCATTTTCAACTTACCAAGACGGAAGAGTAACAAAATTCAAGATGAAAAGAACCTCTTGGACTTATTTGGTATTCATAGCTACTTCTCTCATCCATTGCATCATTACTAGCTTGTCGGTGTACAACATTGGAGACATGTTACATTCGATAGATGAACGTAGTGAAGGAGGAGAGACACTCCGCAGGTAATAACAACATCTTCTTAATCATTAAGTTTAACAAAGACCGAAGGATTATAAATTTATAAGTATTCCCTTGTAGAGGTATAAATGGAAATGAGTACTTATGTAACATTATTTGAAATGAACAGTAGGGCAAGAAATTAAAGTGTTACTTCAACTAAATTTTGAAAATTATTTTACTTTTCTAGTCAAATTGAGAGATTGGAATTTGATAAATACTGGCACTTTGCCTTCTGGAACGTACTTATGGCTTTGTTCGTTATGATTTGGAATATCTTCATAATACTGGATTTTGAAAATCATTTTGTGAATCTTATGTCCAGATGGAACCAAGCGGTAAGACTTCACTAAATTAAGAAAGAATAACAACAATTTATGGCTTAGTTAGATCTAATCTTTAGATATTTTAAAATATTTTAAAATTTGTTTATATATTTTATATAGTGCGCCGTACTACTGTATGTACCAACAAATGGCCTCAGGATTCGTACTGTTGCCTGGTCCTGTGAGTTTCTAGCCTATTCACTGGTCTTGAGTTTCTTCTCTCTCTTACCTGGAAATGTGTTCCCATCAGCATTTGGTGCTTCAGGAATTATTGGATTCGTTATAGTAAGAGGATTTGATCCATTTATTAGATTTTCTCGTAACTACTTCTGGGCTCGAGTTCTTGGTGTATTGTATCATCTGTACAATGTCTATGCTGCCAAACAAGCTCTTCTCTTTTTTGTCCTCTACTCAAAAATTATGGAGAATACATCAAAATGTTGGAACTTACGATTTGCCCTACGATTTGACATGCGTAAGTAAATAAAAATTGAAAACATTTATGATGGTAATGTAATTTAATTTATCTATCTCCAATTCTATTGGTTATTATATTTTAGTTAGTCATTTGGTACCCAAGGAAAAGAAACTTGTCAAGTATTTTACTATACTTCCGTTTGAGAAATTATACAATGAGCATCTTATCGTATCATCTTTTGCGAGACATACAGCTGACGTTCTCAAACTTCCTATCCATATTTACTTAACCCTAAAGGTAAGTTAAAGCATGGATAACGGTAATAGTAATATAGTAATTATTATAATTTAGAAATTAAAATATTAATTAAATTAGTTATATATTTACCCAAGGTTGCTTATGAGGAATTAATCAAAATGGCTATCATAAGGTTAGCCAATAACTCTTTTTTTTCGAAATTAAATATTTTGAAAAAATAACAATCAACAAACTTTATTTAAAAAAAAGTTAAAAGTTAAAATCAAATAATCAGATTTGTGATAATGGTGTATTGTATCGTGGGATCTTGTAAGAATAATTTTAATAAGTGAAAGAGGGAGGGTAAGTTAGTGAGTTTTTTTCGTTTACCGAAATGTGCCATTAAAAAAGCGGAGTGGATTTCTAAGTGTGGAAAAACGGACATTGAAAACAATGCTAATCATAGAATTTGCTCGAATCATTTATGCCTGATGACTTCAAATACAACAATCTTGGAAAGTTTAAACTGAAAGATGGAGTACTTCCTAATCAAAGATTAGGTAAGCCTATTTTAACAACGTTTAATGATAATTACTAACACATTCACTTGACACAGCTCAACCCGATAATCCCAAATGTACATTGTCGCTTACTTTGCCAATTGGATTAGAATCTGTATTAGTGAAAGTTGGATCCGAACTCTTTCAAATTCGGTAGTTTTTAGCTTATAATTAACAATTATGACTCGTATAGTATATCGTTTGGAACAAATATTTCTTTCACTTTTTGAACTCCACCCATTCCAAGTTTAACTTATGTTTCGAGGGCACCTTCCTCGGCTGCTAGCCATAGTTGGGCAAATTATGGATGAGGGATTGGGTGGATGGAAAAATGGTTTTGTTTGTTATAAATCAGCCAATAATTAGTCGAGTCTTATTCTGGCAGGGTTCCTGTTTCTTATTTCTTTTTTCTTCTATAAAAATCAAAAAAGCCTGGTTTATTGGTTTAAACCGGGTTTATTTGGTTTAACCATGGTTAAAAAAATTTTTTTTTAATTTTCTAAATTTTATTTTGGTCAAATCACATTTTACAACCAAAGAATATATAAAATTTTATTGAATATAATAAAAAGCATTTGACTTACTCCATCAACTCTTAGGCAAACACTGGGCCAAAAAATCAATGAGTGTTCAATTGTAAAAATTACTTTACCAAATGAAAAAAACTGAATCATTAGTAAATGGAAAACGTTGTAAGGTATGATTCAATGTAAATGAGCCTGAGAAAGAAGTGAGTTAAAGACCATCAAGTAGGTCAAGAATCAGGAAAACGTTCAATTTAAAATATATATATTTTTTTTAATAAAATTTGTTTGCCCATTCTCATCGACATGCTCCCGTTTGTATTTCTTCAATAAAATTAAAAATTTATAAAATAAACAACTTTTTGACAAAAGTAACTAATTCATTAATTGTTGAAATGAACATAAGGCGTTAAATTACTTTTGACTCCAAAGAACCATGGGAATCAGCAATGAGAGTCAGAATTAGAGTTTTGGATAACACTTCTGCCAATGGGTAGTAGGTATTGACCAATTTATGTTACAAATTAATTTAGCCCAACTACCAACTGCTACAATATAATTAACTAGCATGATTGACTAATTTTTATTACGGGTTTGCTTTGACCAGTGAACCAAAATCTACGTTCATGCCAACATTTAATAAATTAGTTACGTTTGTTTTATCGATAATTAATTTTAAAATTAATTACCTCTTGACTTGTAACCCAGAGTAAGGCTCGACCAAGTAATGAGTCATTTAAAATATTCAAAGCTCTAGCATCTGCAAATCCTTAATCTATAATTTTCCCAAAGTTATGATACATTGAAAATTTTAAATTTAAAACCATTATGTAACAAAAATGTTCAAAAATATAGAAATTAATTATCACAATATTTGACACTCGATCGATGTAGCTGCAAATAGTGGTGTGTAGTGAACTATACCCCAAATAACGCAAAATATGTGGGAATTAAAATAAATCACCCGACATGAAGCGTTAAATGGGGCCGAAGCCCCCCGTTTCTCCCTCAAAAGGAAGAAACGAGAATCACGTTGGTGAAAGGTTGACACCTAAGACACAAAAACCATCTTAGAATTTAGCCAACAACTTTTGAAAAGTATCAAAAATTACTAGTCGAGATATGGAAGCTCCATTTCCATTCCAACTTCGGGAACTTCCCATTCTTGGAGCAGAGGTACCGGTGGATGTAGCAGTAATGGTCCAATTGGTGGTGGGTCCTAAAATGAAAAAAATTTCTTTCAAGAGTAAATACACAGTAACTTGGTCAAAGTTAACCTGTCGGAGTATCTGAATTCCGACGTTGTCGACCGGAACACCCTTTTTACGGTTGAGCAAGTTATCGAAGTGTTTCCCTCCCATCAGGTTGCAGAGTTCGATCCGTTTAGTGAAGTTATGGCGAACTGCTGCAAGAGTTTCAGGAGTAATAGTAGAGCATAGTTGGGTTAGTAGAATCTTCAATTCTTCTAGAGTGTCCGGTCGATTAGGCATGCGACGAATTTGCTGCTTCAGATACCCCCAGAGGTAGAAGTCGCAAGCACTAAGATCAGGGCTTCTGGCAGGCCAGGTGATGGGACCTCCACGCCCAATCCACTTTCCAGGAAAGACCTGGTTCAAGTACGCACGCACTTGCTTCTGGTAGTGGATGGACGCCCCGTCCTGCTGGAAGTAAACATCGCCAAATGGTACATGCTCCTCCTGGCAATATTCCTGCAGCCAAGGCACAAAGGAGTTCTTGAGAAGTGCGAGATAAACAGCTGCATTAACTGTGCCTTTGTCTTCAAAAAAGTGTAGATAAATTTTGTCGCGAAAAATTCCGGCCCACATGTGCACCTTGTTTTTCGAAGTTGTTTTGCATGGGTTAACTTTAATTGGCCTCAGTGTTGACCACATTTTGACCTTCCCAGCCATGTTCTAAATGAGTTAATGAATTTTATAAGGAGTTCACTAAGATCAGGGCTTCTGGCAGGCCAGGTGATGGGACCTCCACGCCCAATCCACTTTCCAGGAAAGACCTGGTTCAAGTACGCACGCACTTGCTTCTGGTAGTGGATGGACGCCCCGTCCTGCTGGAAGTAAACATCGCCAAATGGTACATGCTCCTCCTGGCAATATTCCTGCAGCCAAGGCACAAAGGAGTTCTTGAGAAGTGCGAGATAAACAGCTGCATGCATGACATCCCAAATGTTCATGTACACAAAATCTCTCCAAAACATATTCGCGCTCTTCCGCCGTCAATCTCCCGTTATGATAAACTCCAGGCATGTTAACTGCTAATAAACAATTGAAATGCACGTCACGTTGGATATAATATAAAGTAATTGTTCAGTTACTATTTCTAAACTCAAATTGTGATAGAGTCGCCCATTTATACAATGATTCAAGCAATTATACACTCAAATAATATTGTAAAACAACAAACTGCAATCTATTCACATTTAAAACTTACACACTACCATATATTAAACACAAATTCAACATTTCTTAGATAAATTCCAAAACTTGTAAACAAATACCCATTTCTCTAAACCAATCTCCCTTTCCCTACACAAATCCCCCCAACCCGTATGTTAACCAACCAGCAGCCGAAATTATGACTCGTATTATACACTGGAAATCAGAATTTACTACGCATGGTGAAAGTCTTAACTAAAAAAGGCATGCAGAAAAAATGAGAGGGAAGAGAACCCTCGATCTCATTCCTCTGCTCAATTTTCCTCCAGAGATTTGCGCGCCTAAACTTATCTAACTGATGTCACTGCAGCAGAGTAAAAATACCCGATTCTGAACCCCAGCACTGACCACAAAAATACACGACTCTACCAAAAAAATACGCGACAAAGCTAGCCCTTGAAAACAATTGTGGCTAGGAACAGAGCAGTTCGATTATAAGGTTTGGAGTGTTACTCACGATATCATCCATACCAGAATCAAAACAATAAACAATACATAAATGTGCTTGTTCAATCTACCCATGGCTCATGGATTGTTGGATGTCCTTCTGGCCCCATGCTTAACTAGAAATAAGTCACAACCCTTTTGAATAGTAATGAATACCGTTCGACAAATGTNGTCCTTCTGGCCCCATGCTTAACTAGAAATAAGTCACAACCCTTTTAAATAGTAATGAATACCGTTCGACAAATGTTTCTGTCTACCGCCCATGCGAAGCTTACTTAATAATCTAAGCGAACTGGTCTTTTCCTCTCCACAATGGTTTCCNGAAGCTTACTTAATAATCTAAGCGAACTGGTCTTTTCCTCTCCACAATGGTTTGCAATGGCTACCTTCGTCGTGTATTTTTGTGGTCGGGTCTGGTGCTTTAGTGGTCGCTGTCGGGGTTCGGAGTAGGGTATTTTGACTGTTTTAGTTTGAATTGTGGCTATTATTGTTCAATTACTGGATGTCAATTTCTGATTTCTGGATTCAAGCACTCGTCGTCCTTTCTGGAATTATTTAATATTTAAAAACTTCCAGCAGTTCAACTACAAAAGGCTTCATTGTATCTTTTCATCAAGTTTGGAGGAAAATCGCACTGGTAAATAATTTATTCCAAAATTGTTGGCAAAATTTAATTGCGAAATACCTATTTTTTCGCAATTATTTTTAGCAACGTCTAACCTAAAGACTGAATTATCTAAATCCAATCCTAAATGGTTGAATCACCCATAGTGAGGGCAAAACTTTTCTAAATTTTTTTCAAAAAAATGTTTTTTTCATTTTTTTTTTGCCGTATCAGGACATTCTGAGAAGCGATTCTGAACATTTTTCGAAAATTTTCCAAGTACAAAATTTGAAAATTTATTTCTAAGTCCAAAATTTTGATTTTGGGTTTCACCATAACCCAAAACAATTCTTACACAAAAGTTGCTCAGAATGAAAATTTGAACAACTTTTCCAAATAACAATTTTGTCTGTGGTGACCCATTCAGATCAAAAGTCAGGTCAAAGGTCAGGTCAATTTACATTGCACTTATGGGTGGGGGCAAGGTAAAATTTTCTAAGTGTTTTTGAAAGAATTTTCAAAAAAAAAAAAAGAAAAGTTTTGCCCCCACTATGGGTAATTAAAACCCTAAATTTTCATTAAACAGTGAAGTTTTATAACGAAAAAAAAAGGCTCGAACTTGGTTTAGTATTTTCTTTATACACCTATTTTCTTTATTAAGAATTAAATTGATGTAAAACTACGAGAATCAAATAAGGTTTCGGCTAGGTTAGTTTTCTTTACAAATACTTCTGCCATTCGGTGCACAACTCTAAATTTTTTTATAAAATTGTGTGTTTTTGGTTAGCAAACTTTCACCATGCGTAGTAAATTCTGAACTCCAGTGTATAGGTATCAACCAGCAGCGGAAATTCTTCCAGTTTATCTTCCCAAACGTAGAAAAATGTGTCATCTTTCTCACATGTAATAAATAATTTATTTTAACCTGCGTAATAAACATGAAAATTTTAACTTTTTCTATAATCCATTCTAGAAACAACATTTGCAACACCTCAGTCAAAAAAAGGATTAAATTCCTTCA
The DNA here is from genome assembly GCA_002738285.1 of Holacanthella duospinosa. Classification (NCBI taxonomy): domain Eukaryota; kingdom Metazoa; phylum Arthropoda; class Collembola; order Poduromorpha; family Neanuridae; genus Holacanthella; species Holacanthella duospinosa. Next base: position 34,261 of record NIPM01000455.1, on the reverse strand, counting down.
GGAATTAAATAAAGTACAAAAATTGCAAATGAAGAAGAGAATTGACTCCCTCAATAAAAAATCCCATGATTTAAAGATACAAGTCCAAAATCTGAAACTGAAGCAAAGAAACATGAAGAAAGTGTGTAAGATATTTTATAATAAACTACTTCTCAGTGGTCAAAGCAAAAAAAAATTGTATTTATTTTTTAAACTTACCTTGACAACTCAACTGGTTTCCGCCCGGAAACCAGAGCTAAAAAATTTAATTTCGAAAAAAAAAATGAGCTATTGGCTAACCTTATGATAGCCATTTTGATTAATTCCTCAAAGCAACCTTGTATTTACCTATGTATAATGTTACGTTGTTTCAGGCAATAGAAATCGTATTACTAGTCTACAGGNTAGCAACCTTGTATTTACCTATGTATAATGTTACGTTGTTTCAGGCAATAGAAATCGTATTACTAGTCTACAGGGTATTCACTTACTTACTCATCAGTCCCGGGGTTAAATTCAATGAAACATATGTACCAACTCCGATTGGTCTAAGTGGTGATAGGATCAGAGTAAGATCAAAATATCTTTTTATAAGTGAATCAAATCTTAGTACATTGGGTTTTGTTTTTATTTTTAGTACGTAGACCCAGAAGCCCATCGTTTTATGAGCTGCTTTATAATTCTACTCTATGCACTCATTATTTGGTTTATCAATTGTTTGGACATTGCCGCATGTGGAGAAGCGGTAAGAAAAGGAATCAAATTGAATTATGTCAATATAATATATATTTTTCATTTGTATTTGTATCCTAGATCAAAGCTGGACTTTCCTATGTCAATCGTCATGGATTGATCATCTGTGAGACTGCAAAGGAAAGACTTTTCGTAAGAAATCATTACTTACATGGAACATTATATAGTTTTTATTTATTTATTTATTTATTTATTTATTATAGATTCAAAGTCTCTATTTCCATTATCGTCCAATGCAGGAGTACTTCAAAGGAGCATGGTTCCTCTTCAATCGATCCTTTATTCTCGGAGTACTGAATTATATTTCTATTCTTAATTTATTATTACTTTAAAAAATTCTTGAATTATTACTTCTTAGGTTCTAGCATGGAGTTTTGCTATTGCATTTGGTCTTTTATCTTTGAGTCCGTTCCTACTCCAGAAGCAACCTATCAGATCTTGTGCGGAACCACGACTAAGTGGTGATGTTGGATGTGTAACTGTCTTCATTAGCAGGTAAATCAGAAAGTTTTTATTCATAATAATTGGTAATTTATATGATAATTATTTTGATTGATAGAGGACAGCTTCTAACCGATAGGAGTCGGGAAAAGGTTCGATCAAATCTCCTTCGAACCCAATCAACAGGAATAATAAAAGACCCAAAGTCAAAGACACTTAGGATAGAGTTACCTACGACTACGACAGAAGTGCCAAATAAGTTAATTGATGAATTTCCCAACTATCCTTGTTCAGGAACAACTTTTCTGGACTCTTCAGGTGGTTTGGTTGATACTCAAGTTCTCAATCGTTTGGGTTGTGATATATCTGGCCTGGTAGTACGACCATACACGTCTTTCAATATCGTTTTGTGTTTTAAAAATTTCTCATTCTACTATAATCAAATCCCTACTAAGGAGAATTCTTATCCTTATGCTGGAGTTCAACACCTCTACAACTGCGCAACAGGCAATGAAGCCAATACTAAAGATAGGGATGATTGTGGGAACGTAGCTTTTGGAAATCCTAAGAAAGTACCAGTTATAATTTACTATAAAACTCAAAATGGCACTCCACGTGGAGCTTCCATATGTTGCTACAACTATAATGGTATTCAAGGGAATGAAGAGAGTCTCAAGTATTGTCATATGCAGTCACCAGAACAGGCTTACTACTCATGTTTACAAAATCCGAAATTATCAAATTCAAAAACTATATGTTCAGGTATGATATTTTAGTTTATATCAATTATTCGTGTTGTTTTAGCTAATCAGAATTTATTGTATCATTTATTATTATTTTACATTAGATCCACCGACCAAATGTGAGTTTACATGGAACGATGAGAATGGAAAGCAGATGGAAGTCTCAACGGATGACATCTTGATTTATGAATTGATGGCTTGTGAAGCACTTGGAAGTGAAATCTTACCTTACGAGTCCGCAGGAACTCCTTCTTATTGTTACAAACAGAGCTATCAAAATGATCCACGTCCCTACGCCAAGTCAAGAATAGACAAACAAAAACAATATTATTGTTTTGGAACACGTGAAGAGATTGAAGGTGTTGATAGTTGTGGTAACATTGGATTCGGTAATGCAAAACTAGTAGATGTTAAATTGAGACTTGTTGTTGGAACTGATGATGCGGTTGAACTTTGTATCAAATGTTTTGATTATGTACAATTCGGTACGAAGAACAAAGCAAGCTTGAAACATTGTCATATGCAGTCTACTAAACAAGCAGCTTCTGCTTGTACATTTGTTGATGGGAACTACGTAGCAAGTGTTGAAACTAAGTCCTTACGTGTGGCAAGACCAAATTTTGTTTTATTTTTTATGTTTTGAACTTTTCAATAATTTTTTCTCTTTTTTTCTCTTGTAATTGTAATAATTAATGTAAATTTACAGACGGTTGAATGTGGACTCCGAAACCCTGTCATTTGTGAGTCACGTAAAAATGCTTGGCCAGATGGTACAACCAAGGGTCTTCGTTTCGCAGCTTGTTTTCTTATTGGAAGTCGTCTAACCTTAATTAGAGCTTATCAAACAACTCTCGGAGAACGTGTGGATTGTAACAATAAAGGTAATAATTTTAGAATTAAAATTTCAAATTTGAAACTTATAATATTTAGAGAGTTTAAGTTGAATATCTTATACGTACACTGATGAAGATGATATCTATCTAAATTAAAATATTGTTGAAATTGATTTTTTTTCTATTGTAGGTTCAAACGAGGTTGAGAGGCCTTACGATGGGGTCGTAGATATCATCTACTTCTGCAACGTTTATCCTCCAGTACCCATGTTAATAAATGACACGATGAGAGATGACTGTGGGAACCTACCATTTGCACATGGTCTCACTAAGAAATTCATCAGACTTAAGTTAAGCGATAGTAGTACTCCTGGACCAAAAATTGAAGAATGCTGGGACGTATGTGTTTGGAACTACAAAGGAATTGAAGGAAATGATGAGAGTATCAGACGCGGTCATATGTTATCAGAGCTTCAAGCCAAAACACTTTGCAAGCGACGAAATACAGCAGGTGATTGTAAAAAGGACGCTCCAATCACCTGTTAAAATAGATGAAATCACTCAAAAAATCCTTATAATATGGATTCTTCTAAATAGACTTGTCAATTTTATCAAGTCTGGATTCAAGTTGGTTCAAATATGTTCCTAAGACATGAGATCTACTACTAAAAAATCAAAAATGTATAAAAAAATTTGCTACCAATTACTGAACAGGTGTAAAATTGATGAGAAGAAGGAATTGAAATCTATTCTTAAGGTTACCAATACCGAATTATATTAGTGATAATTTATGGTTCAGGATTATGTCTGAGTTATGGCTCAATAACTTATGGCTTATGGCTTAACAATCAGCGGAAAACATAAGAGCTTACTTCGTGGCAAGCTATATTGTATGTAACTTAGGTTCCCATGCCCTTTAGTAAGCTAAGCTGCAGAGTAAATTGTGCAAAAAATCCAATTTTTCTGATTTTCTTCGCTTGCTGCATGAGGAAAATGTAAAAAAGTAAAAAAAATTCTGATTTTCTTCGCTTGTTGTATGAGGGAATTGTCAAAAAGTAAAAAATTTTTGGTTTTCTTCGCTTGTTGCATGAGGGAATTGTCAAAAAGTAAAAAATTTCTGATTTTCTTCGCTTGCTGCGTGAGGGTATTGCCAAAAAGTAAAATTTTCTGATTTTCCTCGCTTGCTGCATGAGGAAATTGTCAAAAAGTAAAATTTTCTTATTTTCCTCGTTTACTGCATGCCGAAATTATCAAAAAGAAAATTTTTTGGTTTTCCTCGCTTGCTGCATGAGGAAATTGTCAAGAAGTAAAAAATTTCTTATTTTCTTCGCTTGCTGCATGAGGAAATTGTCAAAAAGTAAAAATTTTCTGATTTTCTTCGCTTGTTGCATGAGGAAATTGTCAAAAAGTAAAATTTTCTGATTTTCCTCGCTTGCTGCTTGAGGAAATTGTCAAAAACTAAAAAATTTCTCATTTTCCTCGCTTGCTGCATGAGGAAATTGTCAAAAAGTAAAAAGTTTCTGATTTTCCTCGCTTGCTGCGTGAGGGAATTGTCAAAAAGTAAAATTTTCTGATTTTCCTCGCTTGCTGCATGAGGAAATTGTCAAAAAGTAAAAATTTTCTTGATTTTTCTCTTTGATTTATCTTAACGAATCGTCAAAACAAATAAGGTAGATTTTCTTTCATGATAAAATGATCACTCAATTGGATTGGTTGATCCAAAAATAAATTTATATAGACGCGTCCCTTTAGAAAGAAATAATACTACAAATCTAATAAAAATTAAGAATTCTGGGAGGTCAAGTTTTATTTTATTTGTCTCCATTTCTTGAGTTTTTATAAGTTCAACTTTTCGGAAACAATCAGCTGCTCCATATTATTTCATTGCTTTTGTAATAGTAACAAGTGATTTCCTGTAAATCAGTTAACAATTTTTTTTTACTAACCATTATTTCAATAGTAATAATTCAGTTATAATTATAAGAGGCATAGGATCTTGTGATAAGCTAGACGTCATCAGGGAATAAATAAACGTATCCAAAAGCGGAGTTTTTAAGTCATATTGTATGCTCAACTCCAAAAAAAAAAATTATTATTATTTTTTTTTCATTTTCAAACAAATTTTTCTTATCCATTTCTTAAAAAATAGAATCCTGATCTCTGAAAAATCTTTATTTGTAGTCAAAAGGAGGATTTTAGTCTAGCTTAACAGTAAATATAACAAATTGGAGAGAACAGGCACTTGAAAATAATTATGTCCCCTTTTTATGGTCTTTTGAGGAGAGGTTGTGTTTCATCAGTAAGTCCCAAAGAACCCCTTCCTGATCTGTAAATAAATAAATTATTCCAATTCCAAATAAAAAAGAGCTTATTTACAATTTTTATATTTTTTCCAGATTCCAATTATATAACATTAATAATTAATTTATCAAAGTTATAATAAAAATTAAGAGTTTTCCGTCTTTAACATATTATTATTATTATTTTTTTTTTTAATTTAGAAAACTTGATTTATAAAATTATCAGTAGAACAAATAGTTAATTTATAAACTTCCCAACTTCATTTTGTAGTTTATTATGTGAGGATGAAACTTTACCTCAGCAAAGTACAAAACATACTGTTTGAATAATATTCGATACGGTTTTTTTTTTCACAATTAAATTCCTTTGATTTTTTGAAACCGTATACGCTTAAAAAAATTTTTTTAGAATGACACAAATTTCCCACGTATTTTCAAAATTTGATTTTAAACCGTTAACAATGGAAGTCATATATTCATAATATACGCCAAATTTCCGAGTGGTTGACGTATGACTCGAAAGTCTTTAGGAAGAAAGCTGGCAGAAAATAGGGGGGGGGGGGGGCTAAATAATTAAAAATTTAGTTCAGATAATCATAAAAACTATCAAGATAATTGTGATTATCAAAAATATCAAGACGTTGATTTGATGATTATTACAATTTTTTTTAGGTAATTACGGAACCATTGACTAGTTTGAAATTGAGATCACTACCTTGTAGAATTGAAAAATTCAATATTACTTTTGTATTTTTGCCCATTTTCTACTGCGTCTAATTTGATCTAATGAAAGGTAAGTAGAAGTACTTACTATTTGCTGGTGTAGAGAGCTAAAAATTAAATTCAGAAAAGAAAAAAAAACTTGTCTACTCAATCCATACATTATGATAGTTTACCCCCCCACCCCCTTCCAAAAAAAAATTTTTTTTTTTTTTTTTTTTTATAACAATCCTTGAGTACCTTAGCAAGAATTATCAGAAACTAGATAAGATTCTAAATTAAAAAAAAAAAAAAGAATTGTTATGAATAACTCACGTGAATCGACTCCGTTCCTCTTCATAAAGTCTTTACATTGTTGCCAGAGGCAGGGATATAATTTAACTGTGATAGTGAGTTGCTTGAAATAACGATCTAGAAGCTCATCGTTATATTTTTGATCTTTTTCAATCCAACCTAGCGTAAGAATAGCTTCCATCAAGCCTTTCACTACTACCTCATCTCGGAGATCCCAAGAATTCTCCTAAGCAAAAAAAAAAAAAAAATCTTAAATTATTTTAACATTCTTCAACTTACTTACCCCNTTTTCAATCCAACCTAGCGTAAGAATAGCTTCCATCAAGCCTTTCACTACTACCTCATCTCGGAGATCCCAAGAATTCTCCTAAGCAAAAAAAAAAAAAATCTTAAATTATTTTAACATTCTTCAACTTACTTAACCACAGCACTATTAATTAAAGTTCAATCCTTATTTATAAAAAAAAATATTTTTACCTGGAATATGGACATCGTACTTTCTTCCGTATTCGCTACTGCTTCTAGCACCGTTTTCATCTTCAAAGTAAGGGATTCCAATGAGACACCAGCAATCCAAGGAATATCCTTAAAAATAAATAAATAACAATATCNCTAGCGTAAGAATAGCTTCCATCAAGCCTTTCACTACTACCTCATCTCGGAGATCCCAAGAATTCTCCTAAGCAAAAAAAAAAAAAATCTTAAATTATTTTAACATTCTTCAACTTACTTAACCACAGCACTATTAATTAAAGTTCAATCCTTATTTATAAAAAAAAATATTTTTACCTGGAATATGGACATCGTACTTTCTTCCGTATTCGCTACTGCTTCTAGCACCGTTTTCATCTTCAAAGTAAGGGATTCCAATGAGACACCAGCAATCCAAGGAATATCCTTAAAAAAAAAATAAATAACAATATTACTCAATAGTTTCAATTCTAGTAACCTTAAAATAATAATTAAAAAAAAAATCAAAATTTACTTGTATAGGAAGACGATTTGCTCCTTGGGTATTTTTATAAATCCCTTGGACTATGTCCTCTGTGCGTCGTAATTTGAGAATGTTTAGCGTCTGCGCTACGAGTTTGGTCCAACATTCCAAGCAATCTTCTTCAATAGATTCTCCTAATTGAAGTAACCAGGAGAGCTCATCTTCATCCATGAATAATTCACACAAGAACATTCCTAGGTACGAGGTCACCTGTACAACCAATCAGAAATTATACAAAATATTTTAATACAACAAAACAAAACAGAAAAACAATGTGAATAAGTCATACCTTCGGCACGTCCACCTCAATGTCCGGCATTTCGGTGATTGCACCATCCGCTAGTGACTTGATTACCTAGTAATCAATTTCAAATAAAATTAGGCACAATTATTTTAAAATTTTCATAAAAAAACAACAAAAAAAAAACAATAACATTTAATTATTTTATTCACTTACTTGAGCTTTAGTTATCAGTTCCTTTTTAATTAAATTTTTAATTACACCACCAGCAGTCTTTTGATGCTCCTCCTTTGTCATCTCACAAACTTGACGTGAGAGCTCGTCCACAAATTCTTCTACCCGCTTTCCTAAAATACAAAAAAAAAAAAAAAAAAAAAAAATTACAAGAATGAATTCATTGTTCATATAACACAAACATTGGAATTAGTAAATTCAAACTTTATAGTGAACTTATTTTTTCCAAACATCCCAAGGAAGGGCAAGGAGCAAAAATCTTGACCTTAGTAGATAATACGCACATTTAAAACTTCGCTCTTTCTGATTGGTCATGATAATTGAAAAATTGAAAATTTCGACTCGTTCTCCCACAGTCAGAAAAAAAAAAACAATATATTTTCTTATTATTATTACCAGGGAATCTGCTCTGGAGCCAGTCAAAATCAAATTTCTTCACTTCCAAGTATTCATTAAAAATCTGTTTAACAGTTTCCTTCACATCAAATTTTTTGACTTCTTTAGGAGGTGATTCATGCTGAACTGGTGGTGGGATTTGTGATCTCTGAGATATCAAACCTTGGTCACGTGTTGGTGTCTGAGGTCTCGATGACTCTCGACTACTCTGTGAAGAAGGTGTTCTATCAGGTAGTTCTTGAACAATATCTTCACGTGAGGGAGTTGGTGCAGGACCTTCAGTTAGGTCATTTAATCTTGAGAATCTTGGTGGTAGATTATTCTTTGTAGGTAACCCACCTCCTCTTGCCCAAACTCCACCTGCTGGTGCAAATTTTGGTAAGTCACCACTAGAATCACTTGCTCCCTGTCTTTTCGTCTGTGCAGCAAATCTTGAAGATTTATTAGAAGAAACAACGTTCCAATCTCCTTTTTGTTTCTGTAGTGGTGGCATTGGACCTCGAGTTGGTTGAACAGGAGGAAGGTTCAGGATTTGTTTCTTTTCTTCTTGCTCTTCTCGAATTGCTGCTCGCCGTACTTCTTCTATTGTCTTTGGTGCATTTGCGTCTCTTCTCGGTTTCCAACCGGAATCACGTAATTCACAAACGTCCTGTAAACAAAAAAAAAATTTACAATAATCCAGTTGAGTAACAATACATCATACTTTTGTAACTTAATAAAAAAAAAAAAACAACAACAAAAACTCACAAGTAAGGCAAACCGGATTCTTGAGGACAGGGCGATGTCACTACTCAGTTGTTTAAGCTTAGCAAAAGTATTTTCCATAAATTTGGGTTCCGGCATCCACTTCCCACCTTTGATATCAGAGAGTTGATGATCTAATTTCTGTCCTACTGTTGTTAAGAGTTTACAAAGACACTCTAAACTCTCCTCATCACGAGCCGACAAGAGCATGTTCACACATTCGACCATAATTTTTGGAGTGAGCATTTGAAGTTTATAAAGTTCACCTATGAATCGAATGTTACCTAAACTTCTTCGTCTCGCAATAACTCTACAATGAAAAAAAAAATAGTATTACTTTCTATAACTAACAAGGTCACAAATTATAATTATTTATAAAAGTAACATACTTTTTCTCTTCCATCTCTGCCTTAATCCCATCCTTGGCATCATCAGCAGCTTCTGCTAATTTCGTTGCAAGAACTTTTAATGCCTCTTCATCAGTATTTCCTTGTTGAAATTCCTTTTGACACTGGTCAAGAATTTTCTTTCGGAAAATCTTTGATCCTTCTTGGGATTTTTCATAGACACGACAGACCTACAGAGTAAAAAAAAATTAATACTATCAAATAAACAGCAGATTAAAAAATAAAAATATCTTACCATTTTTGCATAAGCAGCAGAGAAACTAGGTTCATCAATAGCTTTTTCGAAGACAACAGAAATAACAGCACCGATTCGTTCATCTTTGTTTTCTAACTTCAAGCTAAGGAATTTTTCCAGCTAACAAAAAAAAAAAGAAGTTTTAATGACAATTTCATCCTTGATTTTTTATTTCTACAGAAAAAATTTTTTTTTTATACTAACTTACCAATTTATCAAAATTCTCAGGGGTAAGTTTATTCAGAATCCCTCTAGTATTTTTCACTATATCCTGTTAAGAAATTTAATTTTAATTAAAATTTCCTTCAATTTCAATTTATTTCATAACCTACTTGAACAAGTAGTTGTTCCTCGTCTTGTGTATCATCTACAATTTTATTTCCTCGTTTAGTAGGAAGAGAAGGCTTCCATGCATTTTCAGTCGTATGGAGTTTCACTGGGTTCAATTGCAAGGTAACTGGAGGTGGATTACGACTCGGAGCTGGAGGTGGGATTTGGAAAATTCCACCAGCTCCAATTCCTCCCCATTGTTGACTCATCTGCATTTGACGGTTTCCAAATCCACCCTGTCGATTATTGTTTCCCATTTTATTCATTGGCGTGTTTCGATTTCCATATGAAGTAAAACCAACGTTTACACCACCTCGTGGGAGCTATAGATAAAAAATAAAATAAAATATATATTTTTTTGTTATAAACTTCCCTTGTAACTTTAAGAATAAATGAAAATAGAATGTACAATGCCATGATTCTGTGGGGCGTTCTCTCCTCTGACAAGCTCAGGAGGAATTAAGTCTATCCCTTGAATGGCATCTTTACTTGCCCCCGTCTTAAAATTCATAAGGGTGTCACGGTCATAGCGAATTCGACCTTTCTTAGTAGGTTGATCCGATTCGTCTGTTTCTCCGTCACCATCTACATCGGATACAAACGAACAAATATTTTTTTTAAATATAATTTTGAAAAAAAAAAATAAATAAATAAAAATAAACACTTAACAAAACTTAAGAAAATTAGATTCAACTGACCATCTGGAAGCTCCCCTTCTTCCAGAATCTCATCTTCATCCATACTACCCTCTTCGAGCTCATCCCCACCATTTATAAAAGTTTCTTCATTTTGAGCAGGTTTAATGGAAGTCAATTTAATCTCTTCGATGGATTTTGTAATTGAGTTCACATCTTCATCTTCCTTATTTCCATTTTCAGAAACTTTTATTTCTTCTTTCATCTCCTCTTCGTAGTCGGAGAGGTGATTAGGGGTACTACTCGGTAGGGATTCTTGTTCCAATTTATTTGGAAATGAAGGAGATACCGTACTCTCTCGAGTAGAGTCACCCACAAGGGAAGGATCGGCTGATTCAATACTTGGAGGAATTGAAGGCTTCTCAGGACTTATTTCAATATATTTCTCAATAGGTTCAGGGGAGACAGAAACAGTTGAGATATCCTAAAAAAAATTTATCCATGCTTTTAATTTTATAATTAAAATTCAAAAAAAAAAATTTTTTTTTTTTAAATTTTCTACTAATAGTAATTCATTAATGAATTAATTTACAATTTATTTCAAAACTTACCAAAAGTTCATCTACTCTATCTCCAGTAGTATGAGGAGGAGTACCTGGAAGTCCATCATCAGTGTACATTTCTGTATCCACTGTCACTGTAATTGTTCCATTGTTCGTCACCGGTGGATGAACTATTCCATTCGTTCCCACAATTTCATGTGATAACTCTTGTTGAATAGTTTGACTGAATTCCAGTGGTAAGCTAATAATTACAGGATCAGATACAATTGAGTAAACTTCTGAAACTGGAAGTTCAACAGTTTCTTCCACTTGTGGAATTGGGGAATGAATAACAGCGGGAACTGGGGCTCCCAAAGGCTCAAAGGCAGGAGCAAATGGATTTGGAGATGAAGTAGGGATAGGCGTTGTCACTGTCTGTGGATGTTGAGGCACGGCATCTGGAGTACTGTTTGAACGACCTATAGAAACCAAATTCAAAAGAAAAAAAAATTAATTAATTACATCAAATTTCATCCTTATCACTAAAATCATCAACTAAAACATTTTTTTTTTCTCTAAAATTTTGAAACCACAGTTTCTGGATTCATGTAACTTTCAAGTGGATCTTGATAATAAAATCTTAAAAAAAAAAAAAACTACCCCAACTATTTTCAACGTCACGTTTTTACCTCTCAGTAATAATTTTCCTTTTCGTTTACGCTTATTATTCGCCATAATTTAAAACTTTAAAAAATTTACTCTCAATCCCACACCGTTCCTTCACAAATTCTCAAACTAAACTTTCACTAATCAATATGAATTCTTATAAAACCTGTTATAAACTTTATTTTATAATATTTCCACAAGTAATCAGGAAACTGAGAAGATATCACAAAATCTGGGTGTATTGTACGATATTCTTCTTCAATTTCCCCCATATTCTAATCCTATTTATAGTCCCCATTTCTTTGTTCTATTTTTAAACACACCGTACGTAAGACTCGTTGGAATGCTCCTTAAGACTTTACAAGTAGTAACTAGTAAGTACTATAAAAAAAAAATTTTTTTTTTTTACTTTCTTCTCCTCAAACTAACAGGCAACCAAATGAAAGTTTCAATTAACTTCTAACTCTTTACTAAAATGAGTCGGAGCCATTCATGATGATAAAAAAAATGACGACGAAAGTTATAACTATTGATAAAGGCGATGTTATTTACCTCGTTTTGTCTTACCATGCTTTTTTTTTTGACCCACAAGAGGAGAAATAAATTTTTGCTTCCGGAACCACAAAATGAAACCACTACTAGAATTACTATTACTCTAAAATGCACACCTTGGCAAAAAAAAAAAAAAAAAAAAAAAAAATCCCGGTTGGGCTCTACCTAGTTTTAGTAATAACTATAATAAAAATCCACAGATCAAAAATTAGATAAAACTTAAAAATTTACGGATTTCTCTTAATTAACTCTTACAAATTAATAAAGAAAGACTAGAACACTCGAGTATTCAAATAGATTATGACAAGAGAGAGACAAAGAGTGGAAAAAAAAATTGAGCGAATGTCCGTCAGTCTGGCTACATTAAAATTAGATAATTAAGAGACGAGAAGCATATGGGCCTAAATAAGTACTTGCTAATACTAAAAGTTCTTTCTCTCTGACTCAATCAAAATTTTGAGTCCCCTCAATTCAGTAGTAAGTAGTTACATTAGAAAAAAAAGGAGAGAGGGTTCATCAGTATCAATGGCAAATGTAGATAACCTTGCCGAGGAGAGATCGCCTAGAGTATAGTTACGTTAAAATTTTCCACAAGAGTGACTATAGAACGAGTGGCCAGTTTCCCCAAAAAAAATTAAATAAAAAAAAAGTATTAGATACTAAATGTATAATAGGTAGTAAGAATAGAGGTTTGTGTAGGTGTTTCTGAGAGCTTAGAAATTATAATTGCATAACTTATTTGAGAATTACATTGCATTGTATATACATAGGACTATTAGTAAGATGGACTCATCACCGTCGTCCCTTGTGGTTGCTCAATAATGAATGATAAAAAAAAAGTACTTTTTAAATATGAGTAGGTTGATGGTAAGTATTTTTTTTATCATGTGCTCGTGGGTTGGTTTATGTGTGGTGGTTGTGTCCATAGTCCACTATCACACTTATTTTGTGGTTTCAATAACCCACCGGTAACTATTTAAATTTCTTCCCATCATGTCAATAGGAATAGGGATATGTAATCATATTTTTTATACTCGAATAATCACTCAAAGTCCGAAAAGTTTGACCTCATGAAAACATTGGCAAAAAAAAAAAAATTTTTTTTTTGACAAGAGCAGAAAGCAGCTAGAAAATTTAGGATAAAGAGTGGTAATAAAATAAAATAAATCAAAAGTGTTAACATGTGCTTTGTAGTACTACTGAGTTTTTCAATAAGGAAGACTCTTGAGTATTGAGAATACTTCAGTGAATAATAAGAATCAGAATAAAATTTTAATATTCAAATATAATTTGCTAAAATTGAAATCTTTTTCGGCTATTAGTGAAATTACAACAATAAGATTTGAGTAAAATTTGGGTGTGGTTGCTCAACTTTTTAAAGAAAGACCCAGTCAGTAATTAAACAAAACATATTTTTGGCAAAAAATATATTATTTTTTTTTTTTGCAAAATTTGTTTGTTTAAAATATAATTTCGAGTGAGCGATTTGGATTGAGGCAAAAACGTTTTGCTAGTTTCTTAATTCTAGAGATTTTGATTAAACTTTTTAACGCTTTTTTTGCCCAATTGAAAAGCTATAATATGTTACACTTTTGCCAATTTTCTAACATGATTTCTAGTGAGTTTTAACAAGTACCTTAAAATCTCGCGTCCTAAAAAACGCAGCAAATGTTGGATATTGTTTTTTCTCAATAATACAAACACAACTTGCACAAAATTTCCAGCATCAAGAAAGAATATCCAATTCCATCCAACCTTATATAATAATTTAAAAAAATTTGCGAATGGAAAACATTTCCATCTTCTTGCAAATAAACTAACCACAAGCACAATGTACGCGAAACTTTTTCAAAAAGTACAATGGAGGGAGGCACTTTATGCTCTGATTGGCTCAGCGATTTTGGGAGGATCAAAAAATGATAAAAGTTTAAATTTTTTAGAATTAATAGTCGTAATGAGTTTAATATCCGCCACCGTTGCAACTTTCGAAATGAGTTTATATTTTTTTTTGAACAAAAAATTCTAAGAGTAAAAAAATTTATGTTACCTCTCCCGTCATCTGCAGCAGCTGTGATCAATTGGAAGAAGTCTGCTTTTGCTTTGTTCTTTCCTGGATCAATTTCTTCGAGAATTTGGTTTTTCATTCCAAGTGGTACATTGGGTAGACCAATTGTATAAGAAATTGGATTTTCAATTTCATCCTCCACCTCAACACTCACGGTTACCACCTCTTCTGGAAGACCTCCGATACTCTCTACCATTGGTAGAGGAGAAACAGACGGAGGAGCCGCATCGTTGTCATCGATTACAGTTTTTCCTATAAACAAATTTTTACAAAGAAAAATTTTAAAATTAGAAATCTTAAAGTAGTTTATTTTTAACAAACAACTAAAAGTTAAGTGTCAAATTCTCCCTATGAGATATCACAATGGAATTAGAGATCAAAAGTGTTAATTTCTAAATTTCTATTTTTATATTTTTACCTTGTATTTTCTAAGCATAAGGTAGAGAGATTGGTATAAAGAACGAATAAAACTTACCTGTATTTGGATCAACAATTTGAAGGATTTTCTTTTTCCTTGGTGGTGGTGGTGGCTCACGATGCTCATTCGACTGAGGACCTGGTGGGATTCCAACGGGAACATTTGATTGAAGAACATGAGGCGGCGCTTGATGGAGCGGATTAGTTTGATGTGTNTGTGGGATTCCAACGGGAACATTTGATTGAAGAACATGAGGCGGCGCTTGATGGAGCGGATTAGTTTGATGTGTCTGAGTAGGAGGGGGAACTTGAGGTACTCCAGTTTGAACAGGAGCACGCGGCATAAATTGTTGTGGTATTGGTTGNTGAGTAGGAGGGGGAACTTGAGGTACTCCAGTTTGAACAGGAGCACGCGGCATAAATTGTTGTGGTATTGGTTGGACTTGTTGAGAGTAATAGGAGGTAGGGTTGTGGTGCTGTTGGAGAGGATTCTGAGGTGCAGGAACTTGAGCAGCCTAGAATAAATTAATATTAATATTATTAGGTAATCTATATTCACAACCAGAAAAACTGACAATCAACAGTCTATGAGAAAAATTTTCATAAAATTATTATTATTATTTTTTTTTTGTAATCTCAAAAAATGGGACGAAATAAAAATATATTAGAAACTATAAGTTTGGAATTAGAGTTTTANTTTTTTTTGTAATCTCAAAAAATGGGACGAAATAAAAATATATTAGAAACTATAAGTTTGGAATTAGAGTTTTATAAAAGAAAATTACCGAATAGTAGGCCATCCCTCCAGCAACATTTGCAGCAGCGGCAGAATATAAAGCGGCTTGCTGCTGTTGGTAGACATGTTGTTGGAACTGAATCTGTTGAGTATGGCTGTACTGAGGATTGTATATAGGCGCTGCTGTTGGGTATCTGAAAAGAGGATGCCCTTGGTTGATTTGTGGAGTGTAAACAATTTGATATCCCATATTTAAAGGGAAACTTTGNCTGAAAAGAGGATGCCCTTGGTTGATTTGTGGAGTGTAAACAATTTGATATCCCATATTTAAAGGGAAACTTTGAGCTCGAACAACGGGTTGTCCTTGCTGTGGTTGTCCCTGTTGTTGTTGCTGTGGTTGCACCTGTTGTGATTGTTGGGGATGTTCTTGTCTCGGCATGTTCTGCTGATCTTGACCCTGTCCACCGTAATTACCACCTCCGTACCTCTGTGGTTGATTCAACCCGTTTTGCTCACCCTAGAATTTTTCAAAGAACAAAAATACAATCGTTAAGTGACCTGAAGATTATATAAAAAAAAAAAAAACACTGATGGTTCTTCTTCTCTGTATTTGTATCAGGAAAGAAATTGGGATCTCATTTTCATGCCCAAGAGCAAGACAGTGATGGGCATGAGAGTGACCAGTTAAGTTGCAACTTTCAAAATTTTCAAAATCTCCTAGTTAAGTTAAATCCAGTTAATTCAAAATTGAGAAAAAAATCCGTCCAGTTAATTTCAGTTTTTCACTTTTTATGAAGCCCAACCACTTAAGTTAAGTTAAGTTTTCCATATTTGTACAACTCAACCAGTTAAGTACAGTACAAAAACCAATTAAGTTCGCTACAACACCCGCTTTCTTATAAGTACCCTAATTCCTCGCGTATTATCCGAATAATATAGGAATTAGCATACGAAGAAAATCAAGGAGTAGATGTCATTCAAATAAGTAAATGAAAAATAATTTTGCAATGGGAATTTTAAAAATCCAGTTTCCGGTTTGTATTATTGTTGGAAGTTGTTGAGGGAATAAAAAAAAATTCTAGATGAAAATTGAAGGGGGTGCAGGGGGCCAAAGGTTCTAAGTTGCAAAAATGGGGTCCATTTGCCAAGGTTTTTACCTAAATGAGATATAAATAAATTATGTATAATATACAAATATAAAGTATTTAAGCAGTAATACACAAAGTATAAAAATTTTCTGTAAGTGAAACAGAAACTACCAATGGCCTTCTTCTAAACTCACCTTCTGGAACTTTACATTCTTCTAAAGTCTCATCAGTCATCACCATTGTCTTTATCGTTCTCTTCGAGCTCATTTCCAGTTATTTATAAAAGTTTTGTCGTCTTGAGCAGCAAGTTTAACAGTAGAAGTCAGCTCAACAATATTTTGAGTGTGATCAGATTCACACTTTCAACTTTTTTCCATTTTCAGTAACTTCTTACTTCATTCATTTCTTTCTGGTTGTCACGTAAGGAATCGGAGAAACTCAGTAAAGAATCCTGTTCCAATTTAGCTTCTAAGAATGAAGAAGTGACTTTTTCATCTGTTGAATCTTCCATAGTGGAAAGATCACCCGATCGACCAGTAGAAGGATCACCCAACTCGAAGAGATAAATTCTGTAATAGTTCAATAATTATTGAACTATTAATAATAATTAACTTAAGTATCCAGCCTTTCACTAATGGCCCAAAAAATTAAAAGTTTAAACTTTTAGCTAATAAAATTTCAAATTTCAAAGTTCAAACCAAAATCCAGTAATCTGATTGGTCGAATTTTAAATTTCAATGGCTATTTCACTTTCTACAGAAAGCCGAGTATTTTTTTTTTATTTTTTTTTTTCGTGTCATGAGCATCATTCTTTACAAATGTTAATTTGAACAAACACGCCTATTTAACAGGGCCTAATTATTATATTAATACTAGTGTTAAATTAATTAAAAAAAAGAAGAAGAATGTTTTAGTGACATTTAGCACTAGGTGTCTTTGGGCAGATTTTTAAGCCCATTGAGATTGAATTTGTCAGTTGTTAAAAGTTCGTAAGTCGTAAAATTAGATGTTGACCTTTAGTATGTGGGTCATTCATAATCATATTCATGTTTATATCAGTTCATTATTGTGTGTTTTGCCATTCTTTGATTTGCTTTTTAAACTTTCCTAAGGTTTAAGATTCGTGTACCTTGAATTATAATAAATTTTTTATTTTCTATATTTAGTTTTGTTTCTGTAAGGATAACTAGACAGGCAGTTATTGATTTTCCTTTGAATACTTGGAAGTTTGAATATATTATCCGCCCATATGCTAAAAGAGAAATTGATATAAAAAAGTACAAATGCATTTAAGAACTATTTTGAACATTGGAGTTAAAGCCCTTTTAAGATGTTAAATACGTCCGCATCCTCTTGCTACTTTTGACTACTGTTTGCAAATGCTCATTAAAGTTAAGAGTTTCATCCAGCAAGATACCTAAATACTTAAAACTTTTTTTGCTTTGTATTTGATGTATATTGAAGGTAAGATTATTTCGCAACTGTGCTGAAATATCTTTAGGTTTCCTAAAGCTTACAAAACTCAGTTTTATCATAATTCATATAATATCCCTACCTGTTCACACCATTTGTCAAGTCGCTCAAGTGCCATTTGCAAGGTACCAATTGACTTGTCTGAATCATCATTGTAGCTTGCAATTAATAAATCATCAGCATAAAGTATTATTTTAACATTAATATTAATAAGTGACCTAGTGAACCCCTTACGCCTTACCTTTCTTACACTTCTGCTAAGCTTGAAAATTAACCTTTTTCATCGGTAATGGCCTGTTTATAGTCCGTTCAGTTTTCCGACTTCAGTATCTAATTCGTCCGGTTTGGAGAATTTTTAGGTTTATAGTCCATTTCAGGTTTCAGTTTCCGCTTCCGAATTCACAGAAGCGGAAAGTTTCCTGTTTGAGTAAAATCGGAAAACAGTTTATAGTCATCCGTTTCTTCAGAAACGGACAAGAGTTTTCCGATTTGAAACTTCAGGTTTAGGTTCTACTTTTAAAGATCCGGAAACTGATATACAAGTTGTCCCACCGGCAAAATGTGATTTTTGCTGCGTATTTTCGAATACAAAATTTTTTCCCAGTGGGACAACTTGTAATATTCGACTACCTGAAATAAGTTCTAGATTTGCAAAATTAAATTTATATACTTCATTGTATTTTTAAAGCATCCCTACGTCTAAATATACTACGGATGTATATACTCCTTCGCCGTNTGTTAAAAGTTCGTAAGTCGTAAAATTAGATGTTGACCTTTAGTATGTGGGTCATTCATAATCATATTCATGTTATATCAGTTCATTATTGTGTGTTTTGCCATTCTTTGATTTGCTTTTTAAACTTTCCTAAGGTTTAAGATTCGTGTACCTTGAATTATAATAAATTTTTTATTTTCTATATTTAGTTTTGTTTCTGTAAGGATAACTAGACAGGCAGTTAGTTATTGATTTTCCTTTGAATACTTGGAAGTTTGAATATATTATCCGCCCATATGCTAAAACAGAAATTGATATAAAAAAGTACAAATGCATTTAGAACTATTTTGAACATTGGAGTTAAAGCCCTTTTAAGATGTTGAATACGTCCGCATCCTCTTGCTACTTTTGACTCTACTGTTTGCAAATGCTCATTAAAGTTAAGAGTTTCATCCAGCAAGATACCTAAATACTTAAAACTTTTTTTGCTTTGTATTTGATGTATATTGAAGGTAAGATGATTTCGCAACTGTGCTGAAATATCTTTAGGTTTCCTAAAGCTTACAAAACTCAGTTTTATCATAATTCATATAATATCCCTACCTGTTCACACCATTTGTCAAGTCGCTCAAGTGCCATTTGCAAGGTACCAATTGACTTGTCTGAATCATCATTGTAGCTTGCAATTAATAAATCATCAGCATAAAGTATTATTTTAACATTAATATTAATAAGTGATCTAGTGAACCCCTTACGCCTTACCTTTCTTACACTTCTGCTATGCTTGAAAATTAACCTTTTTCATCGATAAATGATGACATCGAATTTGAAAACTTATGGAAATCACTGTTTTGAAATAATTAACTAATTAAAGTCACCTAAAAACACAAATTCGTGATGTAATCAGGAGGGACGACGACGACGGAGAGNTAAAAACACAAATTCGTGATGTAATCAGGAGGGACGACGACGACGGAGAGACAGCAGTAATGACAAGTGAGGGTTCAAGCCCAACTCCAAGGACACAGACTGACAAACAAACGCACGTAAAAGCCAAAACAGAACAAATGAAACAAAAATATTACTGCGCATGCGCGAAATTCAATTTTTTCATATGTTTTCTTTCATTTGCAAAATATTCTTGGAAAAATGAAAATGAAAATTGCAAAAACAAAAAACAAAGTTGGCGATTAGAGTGTTTTAAGAAAGTAATAATTAAAATGATTATGATATAAAAATTAATAATTTATCTAATAATTATTAATCTTTCTCTCATTGAATGAAAGAATAGACAAAATATGTCGTTGAATTCTGTACTTTTCAATAATATAATAAATAATTATTTTTGATTACGATTCAAGAATTTTGAGTTTTAGATGAAAGAAATGCTAATTAGTAATTGGAAACATAACTTTTTGTCGCCAAGTGAAGTTTACTTTATGGACGACATTAGGATTTATTTTTTTTCTCATTGTCACCTGTACCACCAATTGACGACATGTTTCCAATAGCTGATCCAGCAGGTACTGATTTTGTATTACTTTTGCTATCTGGATTTGTATAATATGAAGAAGGAAGGGGTTGTCCAGTTGCTGCAGAAGTTGAGCGCATATATGCTAAAAAGGCTTCATATAAAAGTCCAGCTCGTCGCATATCTTCTTCCCTGTAAAAATTTTCAAAAACTTTTTAAAAGTTTAATGATTTTTTAATAGTTTTTCATTAGGAATTACTTACTTGAGTCGATTGAGTTCCTCTTCTCGACGCTCAACTTGATTTTTCCAATGATCCAACTCAGCAGTACGCTCGTGTCGGTCACGATTTTGTGTCAAAGTTAGTGTCGCAACCTGTAAAAAATTCATGAATTATTTAGTTTTTAATTATCAAAGAACTAAATTTTCAACTAATATCAACAGAAACAAACAACTAAAACCTACTACAGCAACCTTGGCTTAAGTCGAATTGGAAAGCTGTTTTTTTAACCTGTTCTTGAAGCTCTAAATTTTGTGACCTAAGTTGCTTGTTGGCAACCTCTTCTTTGGTCAATTGATCCAATTGTTCACGAACTTCAGCACGAGCTCTTGCCAACGATGTGTTGATTGTTGTATCCTTCTCTGTAAGTTCCTATAATACAAATGAGCAANCAGCACGAGCTCTTGCCAACGATGTGTTGATTGTTGTATCCTTCTCTGTAAGTTCCTATAATACAAATGAGCAATTTTTTTTTTAGAAATTTGGTTACAGTAAAGCTACTTATTGCTGTTAATTTATAACACTTGTTCGTAATTANAAATTTTTTTTTTAGAAATTTGGTTACAGTAAAGCTACTTATTGCTGTTAATTTATAACACTTGTTCGTAATTACAAGATCCATATGGGTCATTTGTTGTCTCAAATTTTCATTTTGACGAAGTAATGTCGTATTTTCACTCTCCAACTTCCGAACAGTTGTAGTTTGTGACTGAATTTCAGTTTCTAATATTTGAATTTGTTCTTTGAGCAAAGTAATCTGTACAGAATGGTTTTGAACGACATGATCAAAATCTGATTTGAGTTTGGTCCTCATGCAACTTATTTCTTCTTCCGCTTCACTCTTTTGTGTTACAAATGTAATTTTTAAATTTCGAATTTCTTCTTCAGCCTCTGCTTTCCCTTTTTCAATGATTTTGATATGTCCCATCAATGTCTGTTGAATTGTTTTAATTTCTTCTTCAAGCATTTTGATTTCTCTCTTCTCAGCAGTCTCAATCTCTCGTTTCCAATTACTCCATTTTTCTTTCTCGAGTTTGATACGATCTGTAAAATTTGAAAAAAAAAATTTTTTTAAGATGTTTCAAAACGAAATATGAGTTTAGAAATTGGAAACTAAGACTCAAAGTTTATGAATTATTAATAAGTATACTTTTCTTCAGTACCTTCAAAATTTATTCTATTTTCTTCTAGCTTCTTCTTCAGTACCTCTGTCTCTTCTTCAGTATAAATCACTTTCGCTGTTTTACTGTCCATTTCTGAAACCATTTTGTTTACTTTTTCCTTTAGACTATTGACTTCTCCACATTTAACTTCTAGTTCTTGTAACGTCACATTCAATTTTGTTTCATTGGTTCCCTTCAATTTTTCTATCTCCATTTTGAATAGACTCTGATCAAAATAAAATGATTCAATTTAGATCCATATATTTTTAACATTTCAAAATATACATTTTATAAGTCAAACCTCCATTTTTTCTGAATGTTGTTCTTTGATTTCAAGTGCTTTACGTAAAGTCTCTTCCTTTTCAACTGCACATTCAAGGGAAGCTTGGAGTTTCTCAATTTGATGAGCCAATGAGTGAGATCGGAGCGTTTCAGCTCGAAGTTGACTATGAAATTTCTCAATTTGTTCTTGACTCTCTCTGAAATTAAACACAAGTTAAGCTATCCTTTACCACTTTCTTATAGATGATAAGTTTAAAAATTTAAATTTTTCATTACAAAATGGCTTCTTTGTACTCTGCCTCTTCAGCATCAAAAACAGACACAATGGTATTAATTTCTTGAGCATGATCCTTTTCTGTACGTTGAAGTTGTCGTGTCAAGAGTGTAGTTCTTCGAGAATATTCTTCCATCATAGCTTCTCTTTCACTTTGTTGTTGGATACAATGTTCAATGGACTTGACAACATCTTCAGGTATAAAATTTCCACATAGATCAATTTTGACCAGAGTAAAATTGTAACGAAGAGCTTCCCAAATGGCTTTGGCACCAGAAATCCCAATGGAATTCCAACGTAGATCTAATTCTCGAAGTGTTTTATTTTTTCGTAATGAATTACCCAATTCAATAGCACATTCGGCTGATAGTTGATTGTTTCGTAAGTCCAAAACTTCAAGTCCATGATTGAGTGATAGACCATCACAGAAACCTACGAAACTTTCATGAGATAGTCCGAGACAGTTCCATTCCAGAAGTAGACTTTAAAATAACAACAACAATTGATGAAATTTGTGTTCATGAATTTGAAATTTTGAATAATTTTAGATTAAATCACCTCTTTAGATGATTATTTGATTTGAGAAGTCTACCAAGATTTGTAGTCATAGCGGATTGAATGTTGTTGCCCTTAAGTTCAAGTCCACGTAGTCGAGTATTCTTACACAGTCCATCAATAAGTGCCTATAGATATAGAAAAATTTAGGAATACAATTTTTTGACCTGATAAAATAATATAAATCATATTCAATTTTTATGANATTGAATGTTGTTGCCCTTAAGTTCAAGTCCACGTAGTCGAGTATTCTTACACAGTCCATCAATAAGTGCCTATAAATATAGAAAAATTTAGGAATACAATTTTTTGACCTGATAAAATAATATAAATCATATTCAATTTTTATGAAAAAAAAAAACTAACTTGAAAACCTTGAGGGAGGAGCAAGCAGTCACTCAAATTGAGTTGTGCAATTGGTGCATCCAATGCAAGGATCCTCCCAAGAGCTATACAATCTACTCCACGGAGTCCACGTCCTTTGAGATCCACAACAATTGCATCTCTACCATAACAAGCTTTTTCTAATGGAGATGCAACAATATCCAATGGTTCACTGGAGTATAGTTTACAGAATCGGATGTACTCTTTCTTGAGATCAATTCGTACACTTCCACCTGTTAGTGGGGATACTGACGAACTACTCGTTGTTCGTGAGACAGTTGGACTTTCTCGTTCTGACTCCTCTTTCAGCTGATATAATAGTTTATCTGGATTATTTTCAGGAAGTCCATGGCGACCAGTGAGAGTCTTACGATTAGGAATTATGGTTGTATTTGGTCGTTGTTGTTTCCGAGAGTTTGACATGGTTCGTGCGGTCCACGATTAAAAAAAACTGCTAGAATTGGATGTAGGATTTTTACTAAAAATTATGAGTATTATTGGAAGTGTTGGAAGACAAAAAAAAAGTTATTAATATTATTGAACTTTTTGGGATTCATGAATCTTGTAAAAATTCATAAATCTTTGTACTTGAATTTGACTTTTCTAGTCTGTAAATAAAACCTACAGAGTTGATAGTCATAATAATAACAATCAGATTTGTTTGCCCTTTTTGTTACCAAGGTTACAGAAAGCAACCAAATTGGATTCAAAAATTTTACACTTGATTTATTTTAAATTTTACACAGAGATCCAATGGAGGATCTCAATAAATGAATAGTAAAGTAGAAATTTTGATACTCTTGCACTGTTTACGCATTTTTACGCATTATTTAGAATATGAACGATTTTTGAAAAAAATTATTCTTATTAACCCGATTCACACAACAATATGTCAGTTATTTATTGAAAATATCAATTTACAAATGAAATGATACCGATTGGTTCTTTGCTGATAAACTATTTGATAATGCTTTTGATTTTTTGTTTTTTAAATACAAAAGAAGCACCGATAAATTAAAATTTATCAACTTCCAATACACCACTAGTTCAACTATTTTTTTTTGCTGCTAGTTAACACCAAAGTACAACTAATCAACAGTGGAAGTAAATCGTTCTTGTGGAGTGACAAAGTCTTAACGGCTCATTGAATCAGAAAGGCTTTGCTTTTTTCTTATTAGTGCGAATAATATTTTGCGACGATGTAATTGTTTTCCTTCCATCATCTTTAGTAAGTATTTAAGTGTCTGCCTGAACTTGATTATTGGTTCGTTGAACATTGGAGAGACCAGAAGAGTCTTAATCATTTGCAAAAAAAATTACTTACTCAAAAAATCAATTCGTATTTTTTTTATAGATTTTTACAAATAAATTACAACACTTTTTTTTTACTTTACGACACAAGGATGACGGAATTTGAGAACCAGCTCAAGAGAAGTTGTTAATTTACGTACCGACAGTTGGTGCTTGTTGGTATTTGGGTTTTCCATGAGTGAAAGGAATATACTTGTATTTTATCATATGCCGAATTTGTCGTTTCATTGTAATGCAGAGGAGAGTGATGAAGTACATGACTAAAATGGGCCAGAAGACAGGGACGTTGAAACAATCAAAGAGTGTACAGACTAAACCAATGAGCGTTGACTTTACAATTCCCAACCAGAATTTAAATTCAGGTAATCGACGAATGAATGGTCGAAATTCGCGTGAGGTATGAGTAGGGAGACCTAAACCGTCATCTAAAATGAGAATCAAATTTCCTTATTATAAATTTATAATATAATACAAAAAAATACAAAAAAACAAAACAAAGTGTCCAGTACCTTCATAATCTAATGCAGGATCAATTTTTGGAGTTAGAAAGGCAATAAATAGGTTCAAATGGTAAATACCCAATGCATATGTTACAATGTACCATCCCTAAAAATTATAAAATGATATTATTATGAATTATCTAGAGTCAATATTTAAGTTTAAAATTTGGTCATTGATAATTTAAAATTCTCATTGAAGCCTATTATTCCTCACCTGAGCCAAAAGAATTCGGAGGACGAAGATAAGAATGAGTGTAACAGCAAAGACCCAGCGCGATCTCACATGTGGTGTCCAATGGTCCAGTAAAGACTGATAACGAACTGACATTGAACGGTAGAATTTGGTGACCATATTTGGCTCATTTACTGAAAATTAGATGTAAATTAAATCAATACAAATTTATACAAAAATCAATATAAAAAAGTACAAATTTTTGAAAAATTAATTGTGTAAATTAAAATAAATCAAATTTTAGAAACTTGAATCTTCCCGGTTGAACTTTTGATTTAAAAATTCCCACCAAAACTCCCATTACAAATTTTTAAATCCACCAATCAAAATTCGCCGCGGCCATCACTGTAGTCTAATTGGCTAAATTGTACGCGCGATTTAACTTAACTAGGCGTCCCGCCTGATAGTGGGCTTCGCTTCACATTCCATTCAATAATTCATTCATTTGTGTTTTGTCTCTATGAGAGGATGGAGGTGAACCATTTTTAGTGGAAATTTAATTTCAATTATTTTATTCAATTAAAATCGAAAGTGAAATCAAAAAAAGTGAACAATATTAACATCGTCGCCGACAACATTGGATTAATTAACTTACGTGAGTCTGCAGCTGACGAGTCTCCTGACATCATTGTCTTCCTAACACCCACACTTTGACTATGTCAACTTTAAAGTTTTGATAACTTAATAAACGTGACACAAGTGAGTTTAAGGAACCAATGGTTAAGGATTAAATTACTTAGTCGCTTAGTGATCGTGGTAATTAATCCGTAAACCGTTTGGTCATCCTCAATCTCCTCTTCGTCTCTTTAAATCAAGTGGTTTTAGGAAGAGTGATGACGGGGACTATCATTGAAAAATTTGCGGGAAAGTTTTTGATGAATACAAAACATAGAGGGGATGAGAATTACGTAATATGGACTATAACCTGCGAAAGTTTTGACACACCGATCCACGTGCAGAAAGAGCTACTTGAGTTGAATTCAAACCTCTCACAAGATCTGTCATTTTATGTTGTGTAAAACCACACCAAAAGACGCAGGGAGATAGAGACAGGTCAGAGAGCAGCGTTTGTTTAACTAATTATGAAATAAATGGTTTCTAGCAGAACGATAATAATTTATTTCAATTTTATTGTTAGCTATTTGATAAGACTGAGAACCTATCATAATTTTTTTTAATTTTTTAAACTCATTTCTAATCAAAATAAGGATAACGGCCACAGTTCTTTGGTACTTTTTAACCTGTGCGTACTTAATACTTCTGTAGTGTCCACCTCTAACGGGATTCTTCATAGTTTCGGATTTGTGAGACGCCGCTGGTAATGTGCTGCCCCTGGTCTTTCTGTATCCTATCCACGAATCAATGAATGGGAACGCAAACACGAATTTCCTTCTGTTTTTTGGTGTGGTTTTCTTTTTACAAACTGCTTTATAATTGTTAAATCTTTCAATTGTGAATATAAATAGTAATCCCAAAATAATTAAATATTTAGAAAGTGTTCATTTAGAAAGAACAAGGAGGTAGAAGAGTATTCTTTATATTCCTACCGGAGGAACCCGGGTAAGAAGCAGAGACGGATGTTAAAATTATAATTCATTGCAATAGGTTCATAATTTTTGGCAATCTTGTGAAATAATACTGTGCAGTGGTGGTTAGTAAGTGCAGTGTGCAACGTACTTTTTACAAAGTCCATAGTGCAATCAAAACTCAATCATTATTTTCATAATTTTATCTGAGTTTTGATTTAATTAATTTCCTGATATTAAGTGTGTCGCTCCTTTATCTCCATTTAAAATTCAGACTCAATTACCATTTGTTTCGGCTCTGTAGTATACAAAACATATTTCTAATGATTGGTTTATTGAAAATTTATTATTTCAGCTCGGGGCAGCCGTGAGGTCGGGTAATGTCAGCAGTCAATCAGGCAAGTTCACCTTGTTGAACTGATCAAGCCGCTGACCTCTTAGGAAACAACCCTAATTTATATAAAACCAAAGTGTTAAACTTCAACGACAACTTTTTAGACGAAAGTTTTCATTAGTTGACCTCCTATTTCTACCAGAATTGGTAAGTCTAAGTTCTACCAGCACGGTATATCTAGTACATACTTAATCGTTATCCTCTACTCCTGTGTCATTTGTAAGCTTATGCTTCTGATAAATTAGCAGAAATGAATATCAAATCGACTACTTTCACCGTTCTTTTAGTAATTTAGACTTAGGAGAAGAATGGGTTGTTATTAATTGTTTAGGAAATTTATTGTGCTAACACAAACTTAACTAGTTAATAGTATTTTCTGTTGTAACCGGTACCAACTTCAGTGGAAAGTAATTACTTATAAACATATAGGTACCTCAATTCAATTACTACAACACAACTGTCATTAACCTTAATCATTAATCATTGTTAACTATTTCGCTTTTTTTTATATAACTTATCTGATATACTGATATACAAGAAATACAATCGATTGGTTTCTGAGCTTCTCCTGATCCTAAACTTAAACACCAGTGCAGCCTGTCACAAGAATGTAATTTCTGTTTTCAATAATTTTTTGTCATGTTACCAATTGTAAAATTGTGATATTTCCGGATATTGTGGAAAAATCAAATTTTAACTGTTGATTCCTATTTTTATCTGCAGTATTGCAAAATCCATAGAAAATCTTAATTACGTTCAATTGTCATTGACTGGTCTCTTGGGCATGAAAATGAGATCCCAATTTCTTTCCTGCTAGAGAAATACAGAGAAGCCCAGACAGACTTTAGACATAATGAATAATGAATACTACATTACTTCGCCTCATCCACTGGAGGTAACAACCATCAGTGTTTTTTTTTTATATCTTCTTCAGGTCACTTACGATTGTATTTTTTTTTCTTTGAAAAATTCTAGGGTGAGCAACACGGGATGCATCAACCACAGAGGTACGGAGGTGGTAATCGAGGTGGAAATTACGGTGGACAGGCTCAAGGTGGGCGGAGCATGCCGAGACAACAACATCCCCATCAATCACAACAACAGGGACAACCACAGCAACAACAACAGCAAGGACAACCCGTTGTTCGAGCTCATGTGCCTCAACAGATGCAGCAACAAAGTTTCCCTTTAAATATGGGATATCAAATTGTTTACACTCCACAAATCAACCAAGGGCATCCTCTTTTCAGATACCCAACAGCAGCGCCTATATACAATCCTCAGTACAGCCATACTCAACAGATTCAGTTCCAACAACATGTCTACCAACAGCAGCAAGCCGCTTTATATTCTGCCGCTGCTGCAAATGTTGCTGGAGGGATGGCCTACTATTCGGTAATTTTCTTTTATAAAACTCTAATTCCAAACTTATAGTTTCTAATATATTTTTATTTCGTCCCATTTTTTGAGATTACAAAAAAAAAATAATAATAATAATTTTATGAAAATTTTTCTCATAGACTGTTGATTGTCAGTTTTTCTGGTTGTGAATATAGATTACCTAATAATATTAATATTAATTTATTCTAGGCTGCTCAAGTTCCTGCACCTCAGAATCCTCTCCAACAGCACCACAACCCTACCTCCTATTACTCTCAACAAGTCCAACCAATACCACAACAATTTATGCCGCGTGCTCCTGTTCAAACTGGAGTACCTCAAGTTCCCCCTCCTACTCAGACACATCAAACTAATCCGCTCCATCAAGCGCCGCCTCATGTTCTTCAATCAAATGTTCCCGTTGGAATCCCACCAGGTCCTCAGTCGAATGAGCATCGTGAGCCACCACCACCACCAAGGAAAAAGAAAATCCTTCAAATTGTTGATCCAAATACAGGTAAGTTTTATTCGTTCTTTATACCAATCTCTCTACCTTATGCTTAGAAAATACAAGGTAAAAATATAAAAATAGAAATTTAGAAATTAACACTTTTGATCTCTAATTCCATTGTGATATCTCATAGGGAGAATTTGACACTTAACTTTTAGTTGTTTGTTAAAAATAAACTACTTTAAGATTTCTAATTTTAAAATTTTTCTTTGTAAAAATTTGTTTATAGGAAAAACTGTAATCGATGACAACGATGCGGCTCCTCCGTCTGTTTCTCCTCTACCAATGGTAGAGAGTATCGGAGGTCTTCCAGAAGAGGTGGTAACCGTGAGTGTTGAGGTGGAGGATGAAATTGAAAATCCAATTTCTTATACAATTGGTCTACCCAATGTACCACTTGGAATGAAAAACCAAATTCTCGAAGAAATTGATCCAGGAAAGAACAAAGCAAAAGCAGACTTCTTCCAATTGATCACAGCTGCTGCAGATGACGGGAGAGGTAACATAAATTTTTTTACTCTTAGAATTTTTTGTTCAAAAAAAAATATAAACTCATTTCGAAAGTTGCAACGGTGGCGGATATTAAACTCATTACGACTATTAATTCTAAAAAATTTAAACTTTTATCATTTTTTGGTCCTCCCAAAATCGCTGAGCCAATCAGAGCATAAAGTGCCTCCCTCCATTGTACTTTTTGAAAAAGTTTCGCGTACATTGTGCTTGTGGTTAGTTTATTTGCAAGAAGATGGAAATGTTTTCCATTCGCAAATTTTTTTAAATTATTATATAAGGTTGGATGGAATTGGATATTCTTTCTTGATGCTGGAAATTTTGTGCAAGTTGTGTTTGTATTATTGAGAAAAAACAATATCCAACATTTGCTGCGTTTTTTAGGACGCGAGATTTTAAGGTACTTGTTAAAACTCACTAGAAATCATGTTAGAAAATTGGCAAAAGTGTAACATATTATAGCTTTTCAATTGGGCAAAAAAAGCGTTAAAAAGTTTAATCAAAATCTCTAGAATTAAGAAACTAGCAAAACGTTTTTGCCTCAATCCAAATCGCTCACTCGAAATTATATTTTAAACAAACAAATTTTGCAAAAAAAAAAAATAATATATTTTTTGCCAAAAATATGTTTTGTTTAATTACTGACTGGGTCTTTCTTTAAAAAGTTGAGCAACCACACCCAAATTTTACTCAAATCTTATTGTTGTAATTTCACTAATAGCCGAAAAAGATTTCAATTTTAGCAAATTATATTTGAATATTAAAATTTTATTCTGATTCTTATTATTCACTGAAGTATTCTCAATACTCAAGAGTCTTCCTTATTGAAAAACTCAGTAGTACTACAAAGCACATGTTAACACTTTTGATTTATTTTATTTTATTACCACTCTTTATCCTAAATTTTCTAGCTGCTTTCTGCTCTTGTCAAAAAAAAAATTTTTTTTTTTTTGCCAATGTTTTCATGAGGTCAAACTTTTCGGACTTTGAGTGATTATTCGAGTATAAAAAATATGATTACATATCCCTATTCCTATTGACATGATGGGAAGAAATTTAAATAGTTACCGGTGGGTTATTGAAACCACAAAATAAGTGTGATAGTGGACTATGGACACAACCACCACACATAAACCAACCCACGAGCACATGATAAAAAAAATACTTACCATCAACCTACTCATATTTAAAAAGTACTTTTTTTTTATCATTCATTATTGAGCAACCACAAGGGACGACGGTGATGAGTCCATCTTACTAATAGTCCTATGTATATACAATGCAATGTAATTCTCAAATAAGTTATGCAATTATAATTTCTAAGCTCTCAGAAACACCTACACAAACCTCTATTCTTACTACCTATTATACATTTAGTATCTAATACTTTTTTTTTATTTAATTTTTTTTGGGGAAACTGGCCACTCGTTCTATAGTCACTCTTGTGGAAAATTTTAACGTAACTATACTCTAGGCGATCTCTCCTCGGCAAGGTTATCTACATTTGCCATTGATACTGATGAACCCTCTCTCCTTTTTTTTCTAATGTAACTACTTACTACTGAATTGAGGGGACTCAAAATTTTGATTGAGTCAGAGAGAAAGAACTTTTAGTATTAGCAAGTACTTATTTAGGCCCATATGCTTCTCGTCTCTTAATTATCTAATTTTCATGTAGCCAGACTGACGGACATTAGCTCAATTTTTTTTTCCACTCTTTGTCTCTCTCTTGTCATAATCTATTTGAATACTCGAGTGTTCTAGTCTTTCTTTATTAATTTGTAAGAGTTAATTAAGAGAAATCCGTAAATTTTTAAGTTTTATCTAATTTTTGATCTGTGGATTTTTATTATAGTTATTACTAAAACTAGGTAAAGCCCAACCGGGATTTTTTTTTTTTTTTTTTTTTTTTTTTTGCCAAGGTGTGCATTTTAGAGTAATAGTAATTCTAGTAGTGGTTTCATTTTGTGGTTCCGGAAGCAAAAATTTATTTCTCCTCTTGTGGGTCAAAAAAAAAAGCATGGTAAGACAAAACGAGGTAAATAACATCGCCTTTATCAATAGTTATAACTTTCGTCGTCATTTTTTTTATCATCATGAATGGCTCCGACTCATTTTAGTAAAGAGTTAGAAGTTAATTGAAACTTTCATTTGGTTGCCTGTTAGTTTGAGGAGAAGAAAGTAAAAAAAAAAAAAAATTTTTTTATAGTACTTACTAGTTACTACTTGTAAAGTCTTAAGGAGCATTCCAACGAGTCTTACGTACGGTGTGTTTAAAAATAGAACAAAGAAATGGGGACTATAAATAGGATTAGAATATGGGGGAAATTGAAGAAGAATATCGTACAATACACCCAGATTTTGTGATATCTTCTCAGTTTCCTGATTACTTGTGGAAATATTATAAAATAAAGTTTATAACAGGTTTTATAAGAATTCATATTGATTAGTGAAAGTTTAGTTTGAGAATTTGTGAAGGAACGGTGTGGGATTGAGAGTAAATTTTTTAAAGTTTTAAATTATGGCGAATAATAAGCGTAAACGAAAAGGAAAATTATTACTGAGAGGTAAAAACGTGACGTTGAAAATAGTTGGGGTAGTTTTTTTTTTTTTTAAGATTTTATTATCAAGATCCACTTGAAAGTTACATGAATCCAGAAACTGTGGTTTCAAAATTTTAGAGAAAAAAAAAATAGTTTAGTTGATGATTTTAGTGATAAGGATGAAATTTGATGTAATTAATTAATTTTTTTTTCTTTTGAATTTGGTTTCTATAGGTCGTTCAAACAGTACTCCAGATGCCGTGCCTCAACATCCACAGACAGTGACAACGCCTATCCCTACTTCATCTCCAAATCCATTTGCTCCTGCCTTTGAGCCTTTGGGAGCCCCAGTTCCCGCTGTTATTCATTCCCCAATTCCACAAGTGGAAGAAACTGTTGAACTTCCAGTTTCAGAAGTTTACTCAATTGTATCTGATCCTGTAATTATTAGCTTACCACTGGAATTCAGTCAAACTATTCAACAAGAGTTATCACATGAAATTGTGGGAACGAATGGAATAGTTCATCCACCGGTGACGAACAATGGAACAATTACAGTGACAGTGGATACAGAAATGTACACTGATGATGGACTTCCAGGTACTCCTCCTCATACTACTGGAGATAGAGTAGATGAACTTTTGGTAAGTTTTGAAATAAATTGTAAATTAATTCATTAATGAATTACTATTAGTAGAAAATTTAAAAAAAAAAAATTTTTTTTTTTGAATTTTAATTATAAAATTAAAAGCATGGATAAATTTTTTTTAGGATATCTCAACTGTTTCTGTCTCCCCTGAACCTATTGAGAAATATATTGAAATAAGTCCTGAGAAGCCTTCAATTCCTCCAAGTATTGAATCAGCCGATCCTTCCCTTGTGGGTGACTCTACTCGAGAGAGTACGGTATCTCCTTCATTTCCAAATAAATTGGAACAAGAATCCCTACCGAGTAGTACCCCTAATCACCTCTCCGACTACGAAGAGGAGATGAAAGAAGAAATAAAAGTTTCTGAAAATGGAAATAAGGAAGATGAAGATGTGAACTCAATTACAAAATCCATCGAAGAGATTAAATTGACTTCCATTAAACCTGCTCAAAATGAAGAAACTTTTATAAATGGTGGGGATGAGCTCGAAGAGGGTAGTATGGATGAAGATGAGATTCTGGAAGAAGGGGAGCTTCCAGATGGTCAGTTGAATCTAATTTTCTTAAGTTTTGTTAAGTGTTTATTTTTATTTATTTATTTTTTTTTTTCAAAATTATATTTAAAAAAAATATTTGTTCGTTTGTATCCGATGTAGATGGTGACGGAGAAACAGACGAATCGGATCAACCTACTAAGAAAGGTCGAATTCGCTATGACCGTGACACCCTTATGAATTTTAAGACGGGGGCAAGTAAAGATGCCATTCAAGGGATAGACTTAATTCCTCCTGAGCTTGTCAGAGGAGAGAACGCCCCACAGAATCATGGCATTGTACATTCTATTTTCATTTATTCTTAAAGTTACAAGGGAAGTTTATAACAAAAAAAATATATATTTTATTTTATTTTTTATCTATAGCTCCCACGAGGTGGTGTAAACGTTGGTTTTACTTCATATGGAAATCGAAACACGCCAATGAATAAAATGGGAAACAATAATCGACAGGGTGGATTTGGAAACCGTCAAATGCAGATGAGTCAACAATGGGGAGGAATTGGAGCTGGTGGAATTTTCCAAATCCCACCTCCAGCTCCGAGTCGTAATCCACCTCCAGTTACCTTGCAATTGAACCCAGTGAAACTCCATACGACTGAAAATGCATGGAAGCCTTCTCTTCCTACTAAACGAGGAAATAAAATTGTAGATGATACACAAGACGAGGAACAACTACTTGTTCAAGTAGGTTATGAAATAAATTGAAATTGAAGGAAACTTTAATTAAAATTAAATTTCTTAACAGGATATAGTGAAAAATACTAGAGGGATTCTGAATAAACTTACCCCTGAGAATTTTGATAAATTGGTAAGTTAGTATAAAAAAAAAAATTTTCTGTAGAAATAAAAAATCAAGGATGAAATTGTCATTAAAACTTCTTTTTTTTTTGTTAGCTGGAAAAATTCCTTAGCTTGAAGTTAGAAAACAAAGATGAACGAATCGGTGCTGTTATTTCTGTTGTCTTCGAAAAAGCTATTGATGAACCTAGTTTCTCTGCTGCTTATGCAAAAATGGTAAGATATTTTTATTTTTTAATCTGCTGTTTATTTGATAGTATTAATTTTTTTTTNGCTGCTTATGCAAAAATGGTAAGATATTTTTATTTTTTAATCTGCTGTTTATTTGATAGTATTAATTTTTTTTTACTCTGTAGGTCTGTCGTGTCTATGAAAAATCCCAAGAAGGATCAAAGATTTTCCGAAAGAAAA
>NIPM01000454.1:91086-142440 GCA_002738285.1 Holacanthella duospinosa | reverse complement strand
TCCTACCACAAAAGGAGTGCCCATTTCCTATCCCTAACGAATTCTCCT
This sequence comes from Holacanthella duospinosa, assembly GCA_002738285.1. NCBI lineage: Eukaryota > Metazoa > Arthropoda > Collembola > Poduromorpha > Neanuridae > Holacanthella > Holacanthella duospinosa. The sequence continues at coordinate 142,392 of NIPM01000454.1, read as the reverse complement.
AAGCCCGTTCACACATCCTTACGGACAAATGAATGGGCTCAGAGGAATTCTTATTACCCCTAAATTCTATTCTAAACTATTCCTAATTTCAGGATTCCCNATGGGCTCAGAGGAATTCTTATTACCCCTAAATTCTATTCTAAACTATTCCTAATTTCAGGATTCCCGAGTACTAGGGAAGTGCCGGATTTCTGGCTGCGCCACAATATTGCTCTGATGGTTTGATTGCACGTTACTTCATAAGTTTGTCAATCTCTGCCATCATTGACTCTACCTCGACATTTGTGGTTCTAGGGTGAGGATGACCTAGTGTTCGTGGAGGAATACGAGTAAATTCCAGGGAATAGCCTGATTTCACTGCACCAAGTACCCGTTTGTCATTGGTAATAATTCCCCACGACTTGAAATTGTTGGATAGTGAGCCAACAGTAATTTCGGTTTCTCATTTATTGAAGAAGTGGAGGCTTCATAAGGTCTTCGAGTAGTACCACGAAGTCGTAGGTTACTGGAATATGGGTCTCTTCTCTTGGAAGAGCTTTGTCCTCAAAAGTAGGAAGGAACAAACCTTTCTGGTTGGATTTGTCCTTGAGCAGGTGGCATTCGTGGACAAATCGCTGTGGTTCTATTGTTCGAGAGAATGAATACTTTTGTTTCATTCGATGGCCTTTTTTATTTTGCCTCGGAGTGTTGAACCGAAAGTACATTTGAAGATAGGTCCTTTCGTTCATTAGAAGTGTCAGACGGAGATTAGACATGGCAAGAGAAAGACCTGTCCGACTCTTGCTAAGTTTTTGATACAAAGAAAAGAACAACCACTAATTTGGATTTTATTTATTCTTAAGGTGTCACGCCACCAGTCACTGACTCAGAGGACGGAACCATCTGTAAACCGCCTCATTACATTGGCTCGACACCTGATCCCGGACAAGAACATTGTTTATCCAAGACATAACGGATTCCTTAATCCAGCCTCACCTCCACTGTCACCGCTTACATCTCGTCTAATCTCATCAATCGGCCGCAACAAAATAATTAAAATTGTATTCTCTGCGTAAGGCGCCTTAGCGGTCCAGCGACCAATTCTGTGCGCGTAATAATATTGTGCTAGTTAAGTAGTTAGTAGGAGTATTGACTAAAATAAAACCAAGATCAAAAATGTCAATCCCTGTCATACAATTCGGGTAACTCAGTCTTCATTCGCCCTCCCTCTCTCCAAGTAATTGTAAACTTCTCCTTCCGTAAAACCGAAGGAGAAGACTGGCTCTGGTTCCTGATAAGGGCCAAGTCAGAAATCTTACATCATTACGACAGCTTTGTTAAGCGAAGGGTCGCAAGGCTTATCCACATGACCTCTGGAAGTGCTCTCACCCATCTTTAATCGATAATTTAACTAATTTATTTAAGACTTTTTTATGTGAACTGATTGCGAGCTGAAAGAATAGTGAGGAGAAAGGGAAATGGCGGATGAAGGAGTAGAGGATGTGGGAATGCCATGGAGACGATTTTGTTTACGGGTTACGATTTGTCCGAATTGGGAAGGAAGGAAGAGAACAAGAAAAAAAGAGGTCATTGCCCTTCGAGATCTAAAGCGGGCAACATCTCTCTCGCTCTCCCTCTCTTCTACAGCTTCATAAAGTTGGACATCATGGAGTTACGTTCGCATTCAAAAACACCACCTAGGCCTGTCGATATTGCCAGAGAAATGTGTATACATTCTGAATTGGAAGCTGACGGTAGCAAGGAATCTCACAGCACCATGGTTATCTAACGAAGTTTAAGGACGGATGAGCGCGAATTAATGTTAGTGGACGACGACGACATCACTGAGGTTAATGAAATCATTCATACCAAAATTTTTGATGATGTAAGATTTATAATTATTGTGTATATTTATTATTAACAACAGCGGCGCTTCATAAGTTCCAACCGTGGCTAAAAGGCAGTGAACCCGCACTACAAGAGCGTTCAAACTAACATACTTTCCAAAATGATAATTTAAACTATAATATAATATTTAGAGGTGTTGCGGGTACCCGCACCAATTTCCTGCGGGTACGGGAACTAGCTACCCGCAAGAAATATCAGCTACCCGCATGTGGGTAATCTGCTCCCCTTATTTCAAAAGTGAAAAAAAAATTCAATCCGTTTTGCTCATGCAGTTATGTTCAACAAACTTGAAAGTTTCATTATCTCTTAATGTAAATCATGCAGAATGTTTAAATGTTTTGTATGTAAAAATGATTATTTGTTGGTTTGTAGGGCATTCTGCTAGATGGTACAATATTACTAAACTTTAATGACTCAAATTTACAGAAGGTTTTTCAAAATGATTTGTCTACATATGTTGCCAATAAAAGGGTGAGATTTATGTGTATACAATACTAGTAAGATATCTAATTAAAAATTATTTATTTCATTAATATTTAATTTAGAACATAAAATATCCATCAGATCTTTATAATTCTCAATTGGAAGAAATTGGGTTTGAAAATGCAGTTGCTCAGGATTATCAATCCTGTCGAAAAGAAGTGATAGTTCCTAAAAAGAAATTGACCGACAAAGATTTGTATGGTGTAGATTTAAGAACTTCTAAATCTACTGAATATGACCCTAAAAAGACATAAAAGACAAATGAATCGAAAACCAGAATGGGTATATCAACAAATAAAGCATAATGTCAAAGTTGCATATGGAGAAACATCCTCTTCGAGTTCATGCAGTACTGCTGACGATGATTGGAACAAAAAAGTGTTCCGTTCACACCAGAATTCCTACCAACGTCACCTAGCACATCAAAGAATTCATCAAAGTAATACAGAATGTTTTAAAAGAAGGTCTCGCTGTTTGAAATTCAATAGCATTTGTTCTAACTGTTCGATCCTTGTTACATTTGGTGGAAATTGAAGCTGAATAAATAGAAAAATTGACCAGATCAGTTGTGACCAACTGTGTCAACAGTTGCTAAGGTCAAATTTAGGTCATAGGTCCAGTCCAGGATTTTAGCATTAGGTTGGCATGGAGAAATGGACGTAAACAACTACTAATTTTTCCAAATAAGCTGCTTGGTTACTGAAATGTTAACTACTCACCAGATAATTGCACAAATTGAGAACAAAATTAAGTTTTTTTTTGTGAACAATTTGTAATATTAATTTCTCATTTCCACCTTTGGCACTAATTTCAAATTTTAATGTCATTGACCCCGGATTCACTTTCGATCCAATTTTTTCTTAATTAATGTCATTGACCCCAGATTCACTTTCAATCCATTTTTTTCTTACTCACTATTTTTGTCTATTTTTCTTTTCATTTCATCACTTAGATTTAAACTAGTTTAAAGTTTATTCATTCTTCAAATATGACACGGTACAGATTTACACTAGACGAACGCACATTCATTGTTCAAGAATATGTTACCGTCAGGAGCTTTGCTGAAGTAAGACGTCGATTTCAAGTAAGATTTGCCAAAGTGCCACCTTGTCCCAAACAAATTCGAAGACTGTGGCTAAAATTTTTGGCAACCGGCCCTACTGTGGAACGAAGTCGACTGGGACGGCCCGTGACTGTGAGGACTGAAGCAAATCGACTGGTAGAAATATTTTTCGAAGTGTTTGACAACTTTTTAATTACAGTCAGACTAACTTATTATTTCTAGGTAATTGTCGGAAAATAAGAATCACGTGTTTCCAAAATATTAGCTGAGTGACTCACTAATCCTTGGACTCTTAAACTTTTGAACTATCCTATTCCGGTTTTAAACCAAATATTCAAGTGAACATGACTAACAGAAGCCGGTTGTTCTGAATGAATCGGATTCTGATTCCGACGATTCTCCAATAGATGATAATTCAGCTTAAATTTAACTACAATTGATTCATTTAATTCTCAAGTTTTACAATCAATTTAATTAACTACACAATTTACTACTTTTCTTTTCTAGTTCCTAATCAGGTGATTATAAATGACTTGATTTGGGTTTGAATTGACCCTAACGTGTGCACTGTGTTAAAAATATAAAATGCGTGGAAATAACAGAAATAATCAGAAATATCAAAAATATCAAAAATATCAAAAATATCTGATATATATCAAAATATCCGATATTTTTGATATTTTTGAAAATATCATCATATTTTCGAACTCTGATTTAAAGTAAAGTTCTTATCATTACTTACCTTTTGCTAAATCCTATTTATTAATATTAACTCTACCATCTGAGGCTACATCATTGCCACAAAAGCTGACGAGAAAGATCTTACAAAGGACCAATCATCACACATGTTGGATCCTTTGGTGGACAGATATTGGCAGACCGCTCCTCATCAATAGCAAGCGATAAACTTCTTGGTCTTTCTGGTATATATTTTTATTTCATCATTTTTATCCGTGATGAATCCAGATATCGTAAGTGTCATTCCAATTTTAAATCATTTTCATTTCTAAGAAGTGGATTTGACCTGACGTCAAGGCTCAACATTCGGCATTTTCAGCTTGGCTCAGCTCACAGAATTTTATCGTCTCATTACGTTTAAATTGAGTTCGTTGACCCGTGTTGAGCTCAAATTTCATACATCAGCTCTTCCACTCCGCTCCGCTCAACTTGTTGAGAATTTTTTTTTGGAAACAAAATTCTTTCTCCATCTAAAATATTTTTTGAATTTTTCGAGATACCGTTAATTTCTTAAAATTTTTTAGAATAATTTTTCAATTTTTTTCTCTTTCCTTTATTTACGATTACGATTTACCGTTAACATTCGCCTAATTTTTGTTTGGATTTTTTTTTGGGGTTGAATTTTCTCCAAAAGTCTCACATTCTTATCTCGTTTATTACGCTTTGGAAATTATGTGGAATCTTTTGGATAACCCAGATTCCACACAAAACCGTTCGGCTAGCCTTTCTAAGGGAGATATGAAGGAATTTATGAGTGACGAAGCTTTGCTTATTCCAATTGTGAATAGTAGGTGGGTGCAATCGGTTCCGATCAGAATGACTCCTATCTCAACAAAACCTCCTCCAATTCCGAAACGCCTTTACAAATCTACTAATCTACCTCCTACGGTTTCACCCCGTACATTTAGAAGTTCGGTACGACCCAATTCCAACGTTCCTAAACCATCGGTAAACTAAAGAGTCTGGTGTTACAAGACCATCAGACTTCTGCCTCTCCCAGAGGGCGCAAATAGAAGGGCACTCACCTAACCCATAAGTGGCTACTTAAATGTATGTAACTAACGCCCGATTTATACTTAATGTCATTTGTATTTCATTCGAAAGAAATGCAGTATGATTGATGAATTTTGTAACAAATTTTGCAATCTAATTTACCTTGACAATTAAGATTTTTGCTAAATTTGTCGCAAAATTCATCAATCATACTGTATTTCATTCGAATGAAGGACGAATGACATTAAGTATAAATCGGGCGTAAATCGACAAAACTTAGTGGTTCTTTAGCGTCATTGAATTTATTGACTACGACTTCGACCGAGCCCATATTACCAGAATTCTTGTCTGAAGTCAAAATAGATGCCAATTTTCAAATATTGAGAAATTTCAAATTCGTTCCGTCCTTAACGAATATCAAGATGTTTTCACATCTGATCATACGAAACTTGAACGAACAAAATTAACACATAAATTTGATACTGGAAATTCCACCCCTATTAAACAACGTCCTTAACGGGTTTCATTTGTAGAAAAACAAGAAATTAGTAAATCAGTTGATCGTATGTTAACGAGTGGTGTTGTTTCTCCTTCGAATTCTCCTTGGTCTTCTACAGTCGTCCTAAATTCTAAACCAAATAGGTCTTGGAGATTTTGCGTTGATTACCAAAAGATTAATTACTAACACGTCGAGATAGTTACCCGTTACCACGCATGGACGATGCCCTTGACCGTCTAAGGGATGCTAAAAAATTTTCTACGATGGATTGTAATCAGGCTTACTATAAGTAGAAATGGACCCTGGGGATGCACCTAAAACTGTGTTTGTCACACCTGATGGCTTGTACGAATTTAAAGTTATGCCTTTTGGTCTTTGTAATGCACCTGCTACTTTCCAGCGGCTTATTGATTCAGCGTTAGGTTCATTAAAATGGTCAGTTTGTTTAGTATATTTAGACGATATTATCGTGTTTGGAAAAATTTTGCAGGACCATTTAGAACGCCTTAAACTTGTTCTACAAGTTGAGGCGTTGAGCCACGCCTCAATGAAACTAAAACCGGCGAAGTGTGCTTTTTGGGACTCAGAACTTAAACTTTTAGGCCATATCATTTCCGCAGACGGTATTTCTCCAAATCCGGCAAAAATCCGTGCTGTTCATGAGTTTTCAACTCCCAAAAATGTCTCAAAGATTCGTTCTTTTGTCGCTCTATGTTCGTATTACCGAAAATTCATTAAAGATTTCTCTAAAATTGCTAATCCATTACTTCTTCTTATTCTTGGAAGAAGTTGAAGGCTTGAGTACACTCTTAGGAGATTTGTACCCCACCAAGGGTCGACCGGATTTGTGGGAAGAGGATGGTGCTGGTTCTGAATCGGAAGAAGAGTCAAAATAGTTGGGAGAAGGCGGGGAAGGAGTTGGACGCTCCTCTTGTGTAATCGGATCCTGAGTGGTTGGATTCGGAGGATGAACTTGAGTTGCGAGTCGAGTTGCATCTTCTACACCTCCCGGTAGTCTGGGAAGAATCAGGGAACTCAGACACTCGAGTTCCGCCGTCATCTCGGTGGTGAACTGCACTACCTTTCTGTTGGCTCGCTGGAGTAGATCCGCCACAGTTCCCGATTTCAAATCGTTGAACAGGACGACCTAATGGATAAGAAACCAAAGGAAAAATTAAAATACAGTTTGCGACCTAGGACAATAAATTTAGGACAAGGAGAAATTATGGATTAACAATTAATTATGATTAGGAAAAAGAAAGAAAGAAAAATTCCTTACTGGTCCTAGAAATGTTATCGCACCAATATTCACACTTCCATCTTCAGCGACAGAAATTTCCGCTGGAATGGTGTATTTTCTTGTAGTAGTCATGAGGCAGCAGGGAAAAGTAATTAGTAACAACAGGAAACTGATGATTCTAGGTGTGACTTTGAAAGTAAAAAAGTAACTAACTTCCATTTTGTTTGGTACTCAAAGATTGTTAGGTACCCAATTATTGGCAAAATTAAAAGGAAAAATTGATTGCAACTTAAGTCAATGAATGACGATAACACCGGATGCAAAGTNATTATTGGCAAAATTAAAAGGAAAAATTGATTGCAACTTAAGTCAATGAATGACGATAACACCGGATGCAAAGTGAAGATAGTGGTGTCTAGAGAAATTACATATGGTTAAGCATGATTAGTGGTCACGACAAGAATCATGCCCATGAAGAGCGACGCAAACCGAACTGGAAATGACTGGAAATATAAGACGATTGAAAACGAACAGAATTTCGTCAGACGGTCCAAACCAGTCAGAAAAGAAGCGTGTAAATCATCAGAGGGACAGACAACAACAACTTAACGAAAACTATTTTATTGTGAGTAATGGCGAGTAATAACCAAGAAAACTCCTACGAACGAGAACGCGATAGCCAGGCTTCAGAGCAATATGAAAACAAAAATTTTGGAGATCGAAACTGTATTGTGGATGAGGAAGAAAAAGACTCCGACAGCGGTAGAGGGTTTCGAGTAGCGAGATTTTGCTGGCTCGAGTGTCGTATCCACGACTTGCAAGATTGGAACGAGAAGCTGGAGAAAAACATCGTGGAGCTTGAGAAGAGAATCTTGGAGTTAGAAAAAAGACTTGAGGAAACTCTAGAGTCTCGAGAGAAGCCACAAGATGTATTCATCAGGTTGGAGGAGGCTAAAGTAGTTGGGTGTCTGGCAGGTCTNGAGTCTCGAGAGAAGCCACAAGATGTATTCATCAGGTTGGAGGAGGCTAAAGTAGTTGGGTGTCTGGCAGGTCTAGCCAGCCATATCCAGGATGTGAAACTGAGAGAAGCTCTGGAGAGAGAAGCCAGAGAACTGTTTTCTGTCTCCATCGACCTCAGGAGGCAGATCAGAAAAAATCAACAAAACCCATTCCGCCAGGGTAGGATTTTGGCACTCAAAAGCCAAGAGAAAGAAATGTTCCATCTGTGGAGGGAGGTCGAGAAAGTTAAATTACATCAGGCTGAATCAGTGGAGCAATTAAAGAAGAGTAGTGATCAGGACTCTGGGCAAACCAGAAAAACCAAAGGAGAGAGGGATTTGTCACTTCGATTGAGAAGGTTGGAAGAAAGGGGCGCCTATCAAGTTGGGATTTGGAGCTGTAACTCCAGGAACGGGATGGGGACTTCTGGGAGAAGCACCATGTTCATCAGGAAAGGTGTTCAAGACTCCGTCACTTGACTAACTNACGGGATGGGGACTTCTGGGAGAAGCACCATGTTCATCAGGAAAGGTGTTCAAGACTCCGTCACTTGACTAACTGATACAGAACTGGAAAAGTTCTCCTAAACCCAAGGCCACTGCCGGAAAGCTCATTCTCTAAATGGAAGTTCCGGATGATGAAAAAGTGAACAAAAGAAGAACCCAGAGCTGGTTACTCATTATTGATTTAATTAANGTGGAAGTTCCGGATGATGAAAAAGTGAACAAAAGAAGAACCCAGAGCTGGTTACTCATTATTGATTTAATTAAGACCCTTCAGGTAATGTGTATGCCTACATTTATTCACACTATCACGCCTTTAATGTCTTTTTAGTTACGACCCTTCTGGTCAACTCTAGTATCAATAGAATAAGGTCCTTCAGACCACTGTTAATAAGAACTTAATGTAATTAGTGAACATGGGTAGGAATCGGAATTCAAGAGTACTAAGTTAGGTGCGGATGACCCAGTACCGGTAATAAAGCAATAGGAATCATGGGGTTTGGCGCGATCATCTTTGCATCTCGGTAGGTCCTGGAAAATAGGGATACAATTAGGTAACAAGCAGGGGAAGTGGATAGTATAACCACTAGCATGGGGCAATAAGGTTCCATTGCATGCCGGGGCTTCACTCGCTTCTGGTGCAGACCACTTTCGCCGGTGGTAGAAATTTCAGACCTTCCCAACTGGGGAGAGTGTCTATTGAGTCCTTGGGAAGAGACCGAGTCTAGACAAAAGAGTCAATCATCGGGACGATGATCAAATTTAAGTAGGGGGAGGATGTGGCGCAGCCAGAAATCCGGCACTTCCCTAGTAGTCTGGAATTCTGAAATTAGGAATAGTTTAGGATAGAACTTAAGGTTAACAAGAATTCCTCTGAGCCTATTCATTTCTCCGTAAGGATTTATAAATGGACTTGGGCGAATTCAGTAAAGATAGGAAATGGGCACTCCTTTTGTGGTGGGAAGCGATACCATAAATAGGAGTAAAGTCTTCACCTCGAGAAGGGGGAGGGGGTTCCCATTGAGGTTCAATGGGAAAGAGGGGGTTCCCATTGAGGCTAGCGGTCAGCGGCCGAAGGCCGCATACGCAGTGCCGCTTCGCGGCATAGACCGCTAGCCCCACCGACGCGAGCTCGCCCAGGGTGCCCCTCCTTCAGGTTAGGGTGGGTGCGTTGTGTAGTCTTCCTTCATAGATTAGGCCCTACCAATTTGTGGTCTATTGCGGCCATATCTTCTGGTATATAAGTAAGTACCAAGTATTATTCCTTTATCTTTAATGACTTCAGCCTAGAGGAAACAACAAATCAGGTCTTAGTTGGGCGACTATCCGGAACATTAACACAAGACGACGAGCTCAACAAGCTGCTGGACTTTACCAACCTCGAGACAATAGGGGTCGCTACGTACGTGGCAGCGTTCGACCCATTGCACCAGTTGCAAGGGCGAGTACACACGCTGCAGAGGACACTAACTTACCAGAGGGATTTTTTGACGAGTCGTCTACCGACACCCAGTACAACGGAAGCAGTGCAGTTGACACCTTCTCCAACGAGTTCTCAAGCGAATCAGTGCACACCCCCCAGTTCAGCCCTNCCAACGAGTTCTCAAGCGAATCAGTGCACACCCCCCAGTTCAGCCCTATTACTCCAACATATTCACCAATCACACCTCGCGGTCAAGAAGGCACGAGCTCTGAAGCGGAAACTGANAGAATTGACTGGATTTCCTACTGTTATGTTTTTTTCATTAGACACTTCGCGATTGGAATCATAATTATTTACTTTTACTGCTGGTTTTGCGTTTACAAATAATTGTCCATCTTTAAACTTCACTTTATTGCCTTTTTGTTTTTCCTCCCGTAGGCGTTGGTACCAATTTGATCTTTGTATTCTTTCAAATTTAGTTAAATGATCCACTATTGAATACTGTGGTGATTGGAACTCATTTTGTAACAGCTTATCCTTCAGTTTCCAACAATTACGATAAACGATTAATTTTTCTGAAAGAAAATCCAATTCCACAAGAATTGGTTTTCTTGTGGACAACTCACCAAGTATATAAGTTTTCACTGGGATCACTTCAATTTCCAACACATTGTGGAAAAATTCTTTAACCTTTTATTGGCAAAATTAAAAGGAAAAATTGATTGCAACTTAAGTCAATGAATGACGATAACACCGGATGCAAAGTAAAGATAGTGGTGTCTAGAGAAATTACATATGGTTAAGCATGATTAGTGGTCACGACTAGAATCATGCCCATGANAAGATAGTGGTGTCTAGAGAAATTACATATGGTTAAGCATGATTAGTGGTCACGACTAGAATCATGCCCATGAAGAGCGACGCAAACCGAACTGGAAATGACTGGAAATATAAGACGATTGAAAACGAACAGAATTTCGTCAGACGGTCCAAACCAGTCAGAAAAGAAGCGTGTAAATCATCAGAGGGACAGACAACAAGAACAACTTAACGAAAACTATTTTATTGTGAGTAATGGCGAGTAATAACCAAGAAAACTCCTACGAACGAGAACGCGATAGCCAGGCTTCAGAGCAATATGAAAACAAAAATTTTAGAGAGCGAAACGTGGACTTCGGAAACTGTATTGTGGATGAGGAAGAAAAAGACTCCGACAGCGGTAGAGGGTTTCGAGTAGCGAGATTTTGCTGGCTCGAGTATCGTATCCACGACTTGCAAGATTGGAACGAGAAGCTGGAGAAAAAAATCGTGGAGCTTGAGAAGAGAATCTTGGAGTTAGAAAAAAGACTTGAGGAAACTCTAGTCTCGAGAGAAGCCACAAGATGTATTCATCAGGTTGGAGGAGGCTAAAGTAGTTGGGTGTCTGGCAGGTCTNCCACAGGAGTAGTGACAGGAGATGCAGATAATGGGTATCTCAAGGTTCAGGACATGGCTACCAGTGGAGAAACTTTTGAAGGTAACCTACCCAAAGTAAAACACTATCTTCAGAAACCAACGTGGACGCCTTCTCCGTCATCATCGAAAATGGTTACAGAACATAACTACGGCGGAGGCCCATTAAGTATCAAACCACATATAATCGCTGGTTACAGAAGAATTAAACGCGGTCAAGTGGCACCTGTAAGCGCAAAGTCAGACTGGAAAATACGATATCTCAATTCCAACTTCGACAGACCATGCAACAATCAAGATGTGCTATCTGATGAATCCAAATTTATACTTTCTGATGGTCTTGCCGAAGACCCGACTAACAGTGCGTTCTACTATAGGGACGAAAGGGATGGGTCTCGAGTAAGTGGGGGTAGAATTTTAAACTTTGGACATTACATCAGGCTGAAGCCGATGACAACTCTAAGGGCAACCGGAACACCTACAGTATCCCAAATGATACCAATGAAAGTATATGTTGACATTCAAACAACCGTGGCAGTTTCCCTCAAATACGACACTGCCTTCCTGGGTGCCAGCGATACTATCGACAACCACTTTATGCTTGTCAGATCGGGAAACATTGCATACGGACCACCAGCTCCTAAAAGTAATTCTGCTTCCATTAAATCTATTTTAGCTAAATATAACACTGTTTAATTCTAAGGTGGAGGGGGTGGTGGTGGTGGAAAGATAAGAATAAATAGTATGTGGTTTGAAAAAAAAGAAGATGAATTTATTCGAATGCATATGTCATACATAGAGATTGAGGAAGTAACCACATACTCTGATATCTACCACAAGTCTACGAAATGGAAATACAATATGTATTCAAAGAAAAACCACCAAGGCATTTATGAAGAATTAGTCCTTCAGGCAATTACATTGGATGATGGAGGAGTTATGGGTGGATGCAACTACGTTCCTGAAGAAGAGCACGGAGCATGCGCAGATACTGATCCTGCATGGTTTAGCTTCGCTGGAAAGGAGGCGTTGGACCCAACTGATACCATACCGGGACATATACCGTCCAATAGAAATTTAATACTTTTCCGTGAAAAAATGCCTGCAGTAACCGATATTTTTTTAGTTCACATATATGCTGCACACACTGATTGGGTAATGGAAAACCCGGCTAGATTAAGAAGATATTGATTTATTCTAATAAAGAGAAATCAAAGTTATTTATATATTCAGTAATAATAGGTATATAATTAGTGTCTATAAATAATTCCCATGCCAGAGGATGAAGTTGACCGTCCATATCCCGCAATTCTTCGAATGTCCGAAATTCAAAACTTAGTGACTCTTTGCATTATAGCAGGTATTTTCAGCGCTTGCTCCCTATGAGGTAAACCATCCCACAAGTTTCCGTTCGACGTGATTAGTAATGGTGTCCTCTGTATATTGACAGCAGCTTTTCCTTTCACATCGTTCTGTACATTCTCACCACTCATAAGCAACAGCATTTTGTCCACTGTGTTAGTATAGATGCGGAATTCGTTTAGAACTGCTAGGCGAGAGTAAGCCATGCCTGAGAAGCAGAATCTTGCCTCGCGTGGATCCGGTTGATCTCCTCGGAAAGAAAAAACGCAGCTATCTGCAATACTATTTACAATTAAACTTTTTCCACTATTTGGAGGCCCCAGTAGCCACAAACAATTTTTTTTAGGAACTTTGCGATCAATAATGTCCAACAACGCTATCGCAAAATCTCGCGCTTGAATTTCATTATGGTCGAGAATACGCAGTATCCAAGACATCGAATCCTCCACGCTTAATACTTGTTTGGTTAAATTTAACCTATTCGTATTAACAAGTTTAAATAAATCTTTCCAAGGGGTAAACTTATGGGCTAAATGAGTATTTTGGATACATGAATCTAACTGGTACTGAAATATATTGTTTGTATTGTTACGTAGCACAAAATCTTTTTCCCGAAGAGTACCATCTAGAGCTACAGACTGAAAAAATTCTAGTGAGGTCTCAGGGACGAATTTCCCGACCATTGCCATGATCGATACGGTTCTGCATTTTTTCTTAGGGATCGAATCGGTTTCACGTTCCCCCAACTGTTCCAGGTCTCCTTGCGCATTATCATCACTTCCACAAGGAACGGATGAGATTGAGGTACTTGCAACGAGTACTCTGTGATTTTGGGGCCGTATTTCCGAAATCGATCTGTGGCGTGATTTGAGAGCTTGACGTCCAGAATTACCGACCCATACATCTTCGGTGTTGATCTCTTTTTCGTATAAAACGCATCGTCCTTCCCCAGAATGAAGATATTTTCTGAGAGCTCGGACGGATCGTACGTCCGAGCGTTTGATGCGAAGCCCATCTCTTCTGGCCCAATTTTCCAATAGTTCTGTGACAGGGGATCTTCTGTAATGGAAGGATAAGACGTGGAGATGTTCCCCGGGCTCACCGCAGTCGCGTTGGGTGTGGTATACAACGAGTAATCCACGTGACACTCGTCGTCGGGTGATGTTTTGGATGTCGAGTGAAAAATCTTCGCATTCTTTTTTGAAGGGACGGAGATAGTTTTCCGGCGGGGCGACGATCCAATGGACCCATCTACTACGTCGATTTCCTCCAGGTCCGAGCCCACTATAAGTGACAAGCTCTCTTGTATTTTTGACAATAATGAAAATATGTCACTTACTTTCGTCTGATGTTTCCTGTAATTCTTGATCGCTCTCCATCTGTGAAGAAGTGGTCTTCATCTTCTTGTCCATTACTACCTTCAAATTCTGACTCTTCGCTAGTTTCCGTCGTGGGGGCATTCCGATCCACGGTGAAAAGTAGCAGTCGTGTAGACTGTCTTCTTCTTCTATGTCACTCAGATCGGAGAAGGCCTCCAGATGGCATTGTCTCTCAACAGAGAATGTTATTCAGCGCTGAGTTTTAGCTTGTCAAAAAAGGTAGGGACAATAGTAGTTTAAGCTTAAAAAGTAACCACTTAAGTAGTAAATAGTAAAATTGGCAATAAACATTATAATAATTGGACCCTTGTGGAGAATAGTGTGGATTGTTATTGAGTGTCGTGAATTGTTCGTCATTGGTGTGGTCTCCTGGAGAGAGAGAGTGGCACACGCTTTTCCCTCGGCAGAGTAAGTGTGACAAATGACGACTTTATCATCGGAAGATCGTAGAACCGGTGAGGTTCCGTCATCACCTAGGGTCCCAAGATCCGCGTGGCACCCACCATCCCTCGGATCGAGCATCGGATTCCTCGTCAGGAACAACACTTAACTACAATTACTTCGGTTATACCGTTTCACCGGTGTCACTGGGGAGCTCTGCGACTCTGCCAGACTTCGGTGACCCCGGGGGTGCGGTGCAGGAGAAATCATCGCAATTCCCAAACCTTCCCTTTGTAGAAGACATCACACTTGGTAGGTAAGACCATCGATCTTTAGTCAGAGTAACTTAGGAGAGTAAGCTCCTGTAGGAGAAGAGTAGTCACTAGGAAGGTAAACTCCTGTAGGAGAAGAGTAGTCACTGTAGGAAGGCAAGGTCATGTAGGAAGAGAAGAGTGTTCCTGTTGGAGACTTAGATCCTATAGGGAAGAGTCACTACAGGGACGGCACTCTTAGAAGCAAACCAGTCCCTACAGTGAAGTGATAGCTACACCCTAAGTTAGGCATAATCTTGGGAAGACATTACATAAGAGCCGAAAACACAAGTAACGGTCTTGTTCCGCAGGTAGAAAAGGCCCCCAATGTTTAGGCACTAGAGTACGAGGACTCTAGGTAGATGAGTATCCCACCCTGTAGGAGCAGTAGTCTAGAGAGACCGGCCTGTAGGTGGAAGAGAACCAGGCCCGGTAACACCAGTTCCTATAGAAGCCTTTAGGAGTAGTAAACTGTAGACAATAGCGGAGGGAAATACTCAGCCCACACCTAATTAAACCCAATCCCATCCACTTCATTCTAGGCTTTTATGAGACTAGTAGAGCATAGACGACGCTTTAGGTAGAGAAGAAGAAGTGTCTTAAGAGAAGATAACCCAATACTCTAGGAGTCCAACCTCAAGACCCATTTCCGATCCCGTCTTATATGATAACCCAATACTATAGGTACTCCATGTGTGTACCCAAGCTCCAAATCACTATCATTCTTTATTTCATTCATTCGACTCCAATATCATCCTTTTCATTCCCCTTAATCAAATATTTCAATCAATGCAACAGTCCGCCGCGCCACAATATATTTCTTAAATCTATATTTTACAGTAACAGGAACAAGGTCATGGAAATGGAAATTGATCGATCGGTCGACCGATATCGATTCATCGATGATCGGACCTACATTCGATAAAGGTGGAAAATTTCTTGGAGGACGAGGTCGTCCTTTCAACAGATACTCCCGTGGAAATTGAGGTGTTGGGAGAGTTTTTGGGACCAGCAGGAGAAGTAGAATGACTTCTCCGTGAACCAACACCACCACCTCGCATCCAACTCGCTTCAGAGGTTTGGTTGATAGAGCCGTCTCGCTCCCGTTCTCTTTGTCGTCGCCAGGTACATCGTAAGCGCAAGTCCTCGTCTCCTTCTCGTATTGCTCCACCTAAACGTTTTCGGCGCGTCACTTCAGTTAGAGATCGCTTGGGAAAAATTGAGCAGCAAATTTCACCGCAGCGGCGTCGGATCAGTCCATTGTGGTCGCGTCTTGGCGATGGACAGATTAGAGTTTGAGATGATCCTTCCAAGAACATAGCACAAAAAACCGCCAAGATACCTAGTTCCACTAATGAGCAGCTTCCCAGCAATATGGTTCCTCGAAATCCACTAGAAATTCCAAATCGCCGTCAAGTGATCCATGGTTTTCGCCGATATCCAACCGACGAACCAAGGAAACCAAAACCTATACCAATGCGAGGATTGGAAGTTGTTCGTCGGTACGAGAGAAGACCGGAAAACACACCTGTCGTTCAAAATGTGTCTATTCCACATAGAATCTCTCGTCCGATTAATAAACCAGGTTGGATCCCAAAGGCTCACCTTTATATTTTCCAAGGGAAACCAGTTTGCTTTAGATGACATCAAGTCGGTCATATGCACAACGAATTGGCTTTTCATCCCGACCATGTTCCTGGAAAACCCTCCGTTAAAATTTAAAATTAAAATTACTTTGCAATTCGCGTTAAATTTGTTAAAGTTTCATCTTTTTCATTTCCTTTATTTTTTTCATTCAAATCCTTTCCATTCTCATCGTGAGGACACGATGTACCCTGGAAGAAGGGATCTGTGGGAATGCCATGGAGACGAGTTTGTTTACGGGTTACGATTTGTCCGTATCAGGGTCCATGGAGACCGTTTGTTGTCGCTTCGCTTTATAGGGTCGCGCAGTTTTGGTGTTTGGCATGGGGATTTTTGGGAGAAAAATTGGGACCGTTGTCTACATTTAGTTCCCTGTAGATTGTTGTCATGAGAAACAAAAACGTGACAAAATATTTTAAAATGACTTTTAATTAACGAAGAACGGTCCCAAATTTTCTCCCAAAAATCTCCCATGCCAAACACCAAAACTGCGCGAGTCGCGCAGTTAATTATGAAAAAATAATAATTATGAAAAAAAAATTTTAAACAAATAACAANAAAAAAAATAATAATTATGAAAAAAATTTTTTAAACAAATAACAAAAAGAAAAAACACAACTTAATTCTATTATGTTGATGTTATTTTCCCCGATCGGGGATCCCCGGCGTTTCCAGGGAATCTATTTCCCCGAAATCCCCGATTCCCTGATCGGGGACGGTCTTCAATTGCAATCCCTATGCGCGACCCTATAAAGCGAAGCGACAACAAACGGTCTCCATGGACCCTGGTCCGTATTGGGAAAGAAGGAATATAACAAGAAAGAAAGAGGTCATTGCCCTTCGAGATCTCAAGCGGACAACATCTCTCTCGCTCACTCTCTCTTAATTAATTTGTTCTTGTTTTTTTTTTAGTTCAAGTTCTTATTTTTAAGTATTATTTAAAGTAAAGTTCTTATTATTACTTACCTTTTCCTATATCCTATTTATTAATATTAACTCTACCATCTGAGGCTACATCATTCCCACAAGGAGTACATGCGTACTAGAAAAACTTTTAAAATAGCTGGGCGCGAGCTGGAGACGCTATGTTATGTTATATAATTCGGGTACCTGACAGAGAATCAGCATCATCCTGCGGAAACGTAGAGAAGGGTACATTGATCGCATAAATCTCTCGCAGCTGCACTTCTCCCGATTAAATAGTTTTATATTTTTTTTTTTTGGTTTGTACTATTTGTGAGACTTCAATACAAAAATAAATTTTCCACAAAGAAGCTTTTTGTTAATATTTCTGAGACCCTTTCATGCAAAAGTGTCGTGCTTATACATTTAAACAAGATGTTTCAAGTTAGGGTTGTTGCAAATGGACATCTTTACACGGATACGAATATTGACTTTGCCTTACTTCGATATTCGCATATAATAAGATTTTTCGTCAGCGAATACGTTCAAAATTCCAAAACGCAGTAAATACANTTACTTCGATATTCGCATATAATAAGATTTTTCGTCAGCGAATACGTTCAAAATTCCAAAACGCAGTAAATACAATTTCGAAATAATTCATTAGTATGAGACTAAAGTACGGAACATTTTTTTTAGTAACAAGAGAAGTAAAATGAGGTAAAAGGTGAATGACCTTTTCACTTAGCAGTGATATACCGATATACGCATACTTCGAGTAACTTCCAGGAAATTACCTTAGCTATAACTTAACTTCAGACTCGTTTTTAACTTTTTTTTGTGTCTAACTCAAAACATTACAGAAAAATACGTAAAGTAACAAATGCTTGGATTTTGATTATNTAACTTTTTTTTGTGTCTAACTCAAAACATTACAGAAAAATACGTAAAGTAACAAATGCTTGGATTTTGATTATTTAAAAAAAAAAGAAGTTGAATACGAAGCGGAATGAATGTTTGGAAATTGAAGTATTCGCCAGCGAATATNGACTTTTAATTAACGAAGAACGGTCCCAAATTTTCTCCCAAAAATCTCCCATGCCAAACACCAAAACTGCGCGAGTCGCGCAGTTAATTATGAAAAAATAATAATTATGAAAAAAAAATTTTAAACAAATAACAAAAAGAAAAAACACAACTTAATTCTATTATGTTGATGTTATTTTCCCCGATCGGGGATCCCCGGCGTTTCCAGGGAATCTATTTCCCCGAAATCCCCGATTCCCTGATCGGGGACGGTCTTCAATTGCAATCCCTATGCGCGACCCTATAAAGCGAAGCGACAACAAACGGTCTCCATGGACCCTGGTCCGTATTGGGAAAGAAGGAATATAACAAGAAAGAGGTCATTGCCCTTCGAGATCTCAAGCGGACAACATCTCTCTCGCTCACTCTCTCTTAATTAATTTGTTCTGTTTTTTTTTTAGTTCAAGTTCTTATTTTTAAGTATTATTTAAAGTAAAGTTCTTATTATTACTTACCTTTTCCTATATCCTATTTATTAATATTAACTCTACCATCTGAGGCTACATCATTCCCACAAGGAGTACATGCGTACTAGAAAAACTTTTAAAATAGCTGGGCGCGAGCTGGAGACGCTATGTTATGTTATATAATTCGGGTACCTGACAGAGAATCAGCATCATCCTGCGGAAACGTAGAGAAGGGTACATTGATCGCATAAATCTCTCGCAGCTGCACTTCTCCCGATTAAATAGTTTTATATTTTTTTTTTTTGGTTTGTACTATTTGTGAGACTTCAATACAAAAATAAATTTTCCACAAAGAAGCTTTTTGTTAATATTTCTGAGACCCTTTCATGCAAAAGTGTCGTGCTTATAAATTTAAACAAGATGTTTCAAGTTAGGGTTGTTGCAAATGGACATCTTTACACGGATACGAATATTGACTTTGCCTTACTTCGATATTCGCATATAATAAGATTTTTCGTCAGCGAATACGTTCAAAATTCCAAAACGCAGTAAATACAATTTCGAAATAATTCATTAGTATGAGACTAAAGTACGGAACATTTTTTTTAGTAACAAGAGAAGTAAAATGAGGTAAAAGGTGAATGACCTTTTCACTTAGCAGTGATATACCGATATACGCATACTTCGAGTAACTTCCAGGAAATTACCTTAGCTATAACTTAACTTCAGACTCGTTTTTAACTTTTTTTTGTGTCTAACTCAAAACATTACAGAAAAATACGTAAAGTAACAAATGCTTGGATTTTGATTATTTAAAAAAAAAAGAAGTTGAATACGAAGCGGAATGAATGTTTGGAAATTGAAGTATTCGCCAGCGAATATTTGCGACATCCCTGTTCCTAATTCTGAATTAACATTTGATAATTAACAAGGAAATAAGTCAACTGTGTAAAAGTTAATTCTGAAATTACTGTGTAGCTTACAAGCTTAATTTAACTAATGAGAATCTAGTTTACCCGACTTATTTGGCTTTTTTTTTTAGATCAGTGATCATATCTGACACAGCTAAGTTATTGCCAACAATTATTAGAGCTCATAAAATTAACCCGTTGAAATGTGACATCATATTTGCAAGAAGTTGTTTAACTTACTTCAGTAAGGATTAATATTCCATTGATGTACAAAACATTAGAGCGGGGAGAAAATATTCGCACAGTTTGTACACTGGAACTGGATAATTTGACTAGAGGAACTGACTGATTTTCGTTGTGCTTCAAAAAGAATTTCTTGTAGTTTATGTCGTGTCATGAGACTTTCATCTTGAGGTAGAGCATCTAAGACAGAAGCTATGTATTGACCAAAGAAGTAGTTAGGACCATTATTCTTCTGTTCATTATGTTTTGGTTGGTCAATTGTAATTCTTGGAGTTGAGATCTGTGGAGAGAGAGTAGCGAGGAGCAATTGTGGTGTAGGAAGAATTGGTAAGCGTGAAGATTCTTTGTGACCATTTCCTATATGAGAGAGCCGAAGTTCATTGGTTAAGGATTTTCTTGGTATAGACTCTGGTGAGTTGAAACCATTACGATCTAACTTCTGGCAAATTTGAATAGATGTATCCACATTTAATTGTGCTTCGGATTTCCGTTTCAGTGTTGATGCACGTAAAGTTCTATCAAAATTTACAAAATTGTCAACCAACTTAAGATTTAGTAGACTCAAAGTCATAATGCGAACCAAAAAAAAAATTTTTTTTTTAATTACCTAATGAAGGTGAATCCATTATCTGAATTTAGCTCTTCATTTTTAAAACTGCTGCTACTTTTCTCATCGGACTTGCCTGATCTTAACCTACAAAAGCTAAAATGATACTGAATTTGATCACATTTTGATTGGATCGTTTTCTTACTTGTCCTCCGAGTAATAGCTTCCTATATACTCCATATCATCAGGATTCTTCAGAGGGCGATGCTTAATGAGATCCATTTCGACTAGAAAATTCATTGCTTCTCCGACTTTCCATTTTCTGTTTCGTTTCCCAGTTCGTTTGTATCGAACGAACTTATCCCTCATGTTTTTAAAGTGACGGCGACATTCGTTAGCTAAAAATATTAACAAAAGTCAAACTTAACTTCATGAATAAAAATAAATAAAAAGAAGCACCATAATTGTCAGAAATTGACTCAAATGGCGATGATTTAAATCGATGTAATTTTAGTTCGATGTAATGAGCAGCAAGTATCGCAAATTAGTATCATCGTCGCATTAGACATACTATAGACAAAGCAATCTTATAACCCCTCTCAGCTACTCTTTTCTCGGTTAATAATTAAAACATATTATTCCTCACCTGGTACTCCAATTACTACAGAGATTTCTTCCCAGATAACATCTTTAACAGCAATATTTTTCCAATTTTCATTAGAATGATCATATAGCGGTGGATAGCTTTTAATCTTTTCAATAAACATTTCTTCCATTTCTGAACTCCATACAGGATTTGATCGACTTTTTCGAAATTCTATCTCTTCATTTAGCTGTGGATAACTATCCCCTGTGTTGGAAAAATCATTCGAAGCATCTCGATCAATAAACAATTCTTCCACCGCTTCTTCTTCNTAACTATCCCCTGTGTTGGAAAAATCATTCGAAGCATCTCGATCAATAAACAATTCTTCCACCGCTTCTTCTTCATCAATGATTACTTCTCTTTTGAGTAAATTCGTATAAAGTTCATCATCCATAATTATCTCAAATNCTTCTTCTTCATCAATGATTACTTCTCTTTTGAGTAAATTCGTATAAAGTTCATCATCCATAATTATCTCAAATCAAACAGAATCTACGAATCCACGAATCCAGTACCCAGTCCAAATAACTTTAAGCTTGTAATTGTTCAGATTTATCTAAACTTTGAATTTTAATGAAAAAAAAAATTAGTTTACTTTTTAATTATAAATCGTTACATACTTACTGGTTTTTCTTATTCCTTCCAAGTGGAATAGAACAAACACTTGATACAACTTTGAATTTTGAATACCTTATCTTATCAGATGAATACACAGCTACAGCTGATACCTGAACGAACATAAATTAANCTTTGAATTTTGAATACCTTATCTTATCAGATGAATACACAGCTACAGCTGATACCTGAACGAACATAAATTAAATAACAATACACAAACAGAATAAAAATTTAAATTAACAAATGAAAGTTTGTAAACTTACGGTACGGTAGATTATTGGATGGAACCAGCTGACTCGACAAATGATGATGCGGAAGGCGCAGTTTACAAACAGAAATTAGTACTTCAGCGACCAGTTCAACGTTGAATGCAGGAAATTAAAAATTGTTGTTACTGTTTCAATTATTGCTTAACCAACAGTTAAAGTTTTAGACTTCGTAAAAAAAAATTCAAAAGCTTCAAATTCTGTAGTCGTATTAACATTTTCGAGTTTGAATGTCAATTTAAATTAATTTAAAAATTAAAAAATTTTATAAACAAAAACAACTAAAATGTTTTATGAATTCAAATTCTTAATTTTTAATTTTCCCACCTCTATTTAAGCTGGGGTAGAGTGAGATTTTTCCTTGCTCTGTTGTCCACAAAATGTAAAAATGCGGAGAATTTAAAAAACGAAAAGGCTTCCCTTCAGATCATTTTTTTTACTGAATAAAAAAAAAATGGCAAATTAAATTTGAAAAATCGAACCTTTCCAATATTAAGGAAATTGTTTTGAATTTTTTTAAATTCCATAAAAAATTGATTTTTCTATTTACTTATCAGAAGAAATTAATTATTTCTTACAATAATAATATCCTACTTAAACTTACTGCGTGATAAATGAAAATGGAGTCATACGAAATGAATCTTTAAAAAAAACAGGTTTAAGTTGACTTTAGTTATTTACCTTAAGTTTCATAAGAATTTAAGGCTACACTTGCCAGCAAATTACCGTTTGTAACAACTTACTCCATACTGTATTCTCCCGTCCAGTTTCCTTTTTTTTTGTACTTGTGCTGATTTAAGTGTTATCTTCTGTTTGAATTATGTAATATCTTGTGATTTGGAAAGTGTTACCCCTCTGGAAAATTTAGGGAGTAAGGTCTGTCCAGATGAATAATTAATTTCGTTGAGTCGTTTTAAAAAAATTGTCTTTTTTTTAACTTAGTTTTAGTTTTCTGCTTCCAAAGTAAGCTTTGTAGAAGAAATGGGCGAAAAGTATAAAGTATGAGGCATACATGGCAAGACCCAAATGAAGATGGTGATGGTTCACGTCACATTCGAAGCCTTTGACTTTCGTCGCGTAAGCGTAAACATTAACAATTACTCCAATTACTGAGAAGAAGAAGAAAAAAAGAAAAAAAAATAGAAAAGATTTTCCAAAAATCAGAATTGTAATTTTAGTTTAAAAAAACACCATAATTAAATTAAGAATTTGAGATTTTACCCATTTGAGATAACTGAAGAATTGTAATGGTCATGGCAATTGGACGTGGTACCCAAATCCCAACTGCCCTCAACCCATAGTAGGTATACATCATTGAATGAATGAAGAAATTCACAACAATGAACCATCGAGCAGGTGAAATTTGATCAGCATAAGAGTACCAACAGTAGAGAAGAACAGTCATATGATGGTACCTAGACTCAAATCAAAAGAATAAAATTTAGGAAATGATCAACTAAAATGACAAAAAATTGAGTAACAAAAAAAAACTGGTCATTATATATTTTTTTCATTATAAACTAAAGTAAAATAACTTTTCGTTATAAATATCCCAAGGTATAATTAAATAATCTGGTATTCTTAAGGTTACATAAAAAATGAAAATCTTTACAACAATGAGAATATCTCCTTGTAAAGTTTAAATTATTATAATTATTGTTACAATAATGAAATTGAAACCTTTAAAAGGAAACCTAAAATTAGAAAACTTTGTGACATCTAATTTACAAATAAGTAAATTGTAAATTCACTCTAATCCTTAAATCAGAAGGTGTAAATTATACAGGTAGGGAGATGAGTTTTAGAAAGTGAATTTTGAAACGTTCTAATTGGTTCCTCTTCTTTACTACAGCATAATATATAATTTATTATCCAATAATTAATTTTAATTTATTAAATCTTACCAATGTAAGAAGATGAGTTGTCTCTTTCTTAAAACAATGAAAACCGTGTCAACCAATTCTGCCAATTTTGACATACAGAACATCCAACCCCAGAAAATTGCTACGTCACTGATTTCTGCACTAAAAACAAAATTAAATAATATAAAGTTTAAAAAAAAAAAAAAAAAAAAAAAATTTTTTTAATTTTTTTTTTAAACTTTTTTTTTAAAGGTTTCAAAAATTTTGAAATTTTCCATGATTACCAATCATAGAGGAGGATGGCATCTAATGATCAAAATTATCATAACTCCTCCTCTATGGGAGGTTATTTACTATATTAAAAAAAAAAATTTGTTATACAACAAC
Organism: Holacanthella duospinosa; assembly: GCA_002738285.1. Classification (NCBI taxonomy): domain Eukaryota; kingdom Metazoa; phylum Arthropoda; class Collembola; order Poduromorpha; family Neanuridae; genus Holacanthella; species Holacanthella duospinosa. Next base: position 118,159 of record NIPM01000454.1, on the reverse strand, counting down.
AAGTTGTTTCGTTTCTTTCTGGACTGACCTCATTGACCTCAGTTTTCTCATCTCAACTGGAATTTCATTAACTTCTACTTCCGTATTGTTATCCATTGTTGAGATTTTAAATTAATTCGTATTTCATTTGACAAATTNTTTCAAAAATTTTGAAATTTTCCATGATTACCAATCATAGAGGAGGATGGCATCTAATGATCCAAATTATCATAACTCCTCCTCTATGGGAGGTTATTTACTATATTAAAAAAAAACAATTTGTTATACAACAACAAGTTGTTTCGTTTCTTTTTGGACTGACCTCATTGACCTCAGTTTTCTCATCTCAACTGGAATTTCATTAACTTCTACTTCCGTATTGTTATCCATTGTTGAGATTTTAAATTAATTCGTATTTCATTTGACAAATTATTCAAGGATAGTAAAATAATAATAAAATAAATAAGAATCTAAATTTGAAAACACCATTATATAGTACTTAATGAATGAATAAATAAGAAAATAGGAATATAAAAAAAAACTAGTTATTTTGTCCTTCAATTTAAATAAATAAGGGACATCAACAGAATAACAACAGTAGGTACGGATTGCCTGCAATTTATGTGACAAAGACATCACCGCCCAATTAATAATCACTTAAGAAAAGTTAAAATTAAATAACTATTTTTTTTTGTTATAAAAATTCTTGATTGATTGATACCTTAGAACACAAAGGCGTGGCTTACCATGGAGCACATACGGAATTATGGAAACCACGAGGTGCTGTTAAAAGTGTTAAAAATTCTGGAACTACTGAAATTGTTCCTGCAATTGAGAAACAGGCAAGGGCAAAATTCCAAACTGCCATAACTTTTCGTAAGTCATGAGGTTTTCTATTTCGCATATATTCTTGTCCAAGGTAGATGAAGAGGATGTATCCAACCACACCGTACAAACTAACAGTCCAATTTTTTTCCATCCAATTTCGTTTCTCAAAACGATTAAAATCAGCAAAAATATTGAACAGGCTCCCATTCTCGTGCATCTGAAAATAAAAATATTCAAATATTAATTTTTGTTCGCAATTTTGCAAAAAAAAAAAAAAAAAAATTTTTTTCATTCTTTCAAAGTTATTGAACACTGATGGTTAAAAAAAAAGTTGGCAAACGTAAACTGTTCAACTGTTCTAAATTTTTAACTCCACATATATGTTATCCTTTTTTACTGAAATTTGCCAACCTTTTTCATCCCAACGGTATAAAATAAAATACACAAAGTTAATGTTTGTTTTTTTTGTGTAATTATTGTCTTTTTTATACACGAATAATGATTATTAGTTTTTTACAATTAACACAAATTCTCTTTTTCGCTTTTATGTTGCCTATTTGCAAAAACTACCCCCTCCCCCCTAGCATTCTAATCCCATCCCATTCTTTCGTCCCAACCCAAACACCCGACTCGATTGCAAAAATTTAGTTGACAAATCAAAAAATTTTTTTTTGTAGAAAAGTNTTTTTAAAAAAAAAAAAAAAAAAAAAAAAAAAAAAAATTTTTTTTCATTCTTTCAAAGTTATTGAACACTGATGGTTAAAAAAAAGTTGGCAAACGTAAACTGTTCACCTGTTCTAAATTTTTAACTCCACATATATGTTATCCTTTTTTACTGAAATTTGCCAACCTTTTTCATCCCCACGGTATAAAATAAAATACCCAAAGTTAATGTTTTTTTTTTGTGTAATTATTGTCTTTTTTATACACGAATAATGATTATTAGTTTTTTACAATTAAACACAAATTCTCTTTTTCGCTTTTATGTTGCCTATTTGCAAAAACTACCCCCTCCCCCCTACCATTCCACTCCCGTCCCATTCTTTCTTCCCAACCCAAACACCCGACTCGATTGCAAAAATTTAGTTGACAAATCAAAAAATTTTTTTTTGTAGAAAAGTGNTCCCAACCCAAACACCCGACTCGATTGCAAAAATTTAGTTGACAAATCAAAAAATTTTTTTTTGTAGAAAAGTGTGTAAATGTGAAGTTCACTCTTACATTTATTGAGGTTTAAACTGTCTTTTTTTTTTTTTATAATTTAAATCATGATTGGATACAAATTAAGATCGACATCAATTTCAGCTAAACATTCCCAAAGTGACATAAAAGACATTAGCTTTATGAAATGAGTAATTTGTGATTGGGTTTGGGATGATGATGATGATGATGATAAATCAAGAATAATTCATTGTCAGGAATTACTTAATGGAAAGAAGTTATTCATTAAGAGGTTAATATTTCTATTTCCATTGAGTAATTTCAATTCTAGGTGAAGGTGAATTGGAGATTTCACTGAAATTCTGAATAGGTCATCATCCCTATTGGTCAATCGGACTTTCATAATTAAAATTATTCTAAACTATACGCTAAGACAAACAGGTTTTTTTTGGATGAGGGTATGGTAGTAAATAGTCATAACATTGTCAAGTAACTAATTATTATTGGATTACACCATGCGACATTGACATGACCAAAACCTCTAAAGAATCTATGCTAAATTGAAATTATTAATTCTCATCTAAAAGTTAAGGGCAGCGCAGCGGTCAAAGAAGCATCGGTGGACTCACCAAACTCAATCATTTTTCCACTAAAAATAACCATGTGCATCAGAAATCTTAATAAAAAATTTTGAAACAAAAAATATAATATATTAATTCAAGGTCACTTGGATATCCCCACCCCAATATCTTTTCACAGTAGACTTCCTTCCGTTTTCTCAATTTAGTAGTAAATTTCAATAATATTTTGAACCTGATCCTTCAAACGAGGGCAACAATATAGGTAAATTGGAACAAAAAAAAATGAGAAACCGGTAACTCTTTACCATTGGGGTGGAGGAAGAGGGAGAGGGGGGATGGATTTGAATTTGATGACCTAGAAACAAAAGCCACCCAGACCCAAATTCATTACAAAAAGTAGTATAAAGATTAATCACACTATCTTTCCAATTAACAAAAAATTATAATAATAATAATAACAATAATAATTCTCAAAGGACTTACTTTCACTCGTTGGACTTCCATTGTTGAAAAAAGTTGTTTGTATAGGAAGAACCCTAATGTTGTCGGCGTCAGGCAGGAGACAACGGTCCAGAATTTTTGACCAAAAAATTAATTGATCCCCTGCCAAGGGTTGTTAAAAACATATACAAAAACTTCACCACTTTCAACGTTTTTTTTTTTACAATCTTAAAGTGTATCAGGTCTCACTTCAAAGTTTGATGAGAAAGATGCGTGTGTGACGGGGATGTTTTTGATGATAATAGATAGAGAGAATGGCACGGTGTGAAGTGTTAGATTGGACTGAGATGATTTCTGCCATTGGCATCCCTTCATAAACCCTCATCTGCTTTAGAGATAGTAAAAAGGTAACAAGTTTTGAGATGGACTTTGATCATTTATTAAGAAATCTCACCTGACTGACCAACATCATTCAGACGAAGAAATTTTGTTGGGAAAGACCAATAGTAATTGTTGAGTGTAGTTGTAGTTGTAGATATTGTAGAAGTAGTCATTCAATGGACTCCTTGGGATTAGGTGACTTGGTATAAAAGTAGATGACTTATGAGATGACCCTAGTGGATGACATAATGAGAGAGAGATTAGTCACAGTATATACCTTGTCATGGTTACCTGGAGTAACTAAAAGTGCAATTTTGATTTNAAAAAAAAAAAAAAAAAAAAAAAAAAAAAAAAAAACGAAGGGTGTATGACTTGCTGAAACTTAAAAAGTTAACCAATTATTTCAAAGTATTCATAGTTACAAGTTAAGTTTCAGAGTTTTACAGGTCAATGTGCGTTTGTAATATAGCTTTTTTTAGACAACTGGAAAATCGGGATGAATTGTTACCTGATGTTTGGAATTACCACTTCAACAATTAAATCTCAATTATTTGAGCCAGGTGTGTTCATTAAGATTCATAAAACTTGTATCTTCGAACCAAAGTGTCAATGGACATTCATCGACCCCTCCCCTTTCCTGCAAATTTCCATTTTGGCTCTCCGAAAGGATTCACCTCTGAGTTTCACACTTGAGAAGATGAGCGTGATTTTGGACAGTACTAAATTACCGGGTTCCTACCTAAAGTCTCATATTATTTTCAAAATCCGTCAACCAAACCAACAGAATTATAAATTTGAATTTAGTTTTCATAATGGTCGTTCATTCTCTACAGCTTTTAGAGTATTATTGGCCGTTTCAGAGATGACATGAAACCAGTTTATGGTTTCATGCGTCTCGTCTGGATCAATAACCACATCCACAACAAAATAACCAAAGTCACATGATTTTCATATAATATTCAAACAATCAAAGAAATTAACTGTTTGATTTCAGTGAATTTCTATTGAATGTATGAGTGTGTGACAGACTTTTATTTAACTTGAAGAAAATTTGGTATATTTTGTGAGTGGAAAGGGCAAAGCCTCTTACAGGCTTGTCCAAATGGACTAGAGGTCTCGTAATCAAAAAACAAAAAAAAAATTGAATGAGAAACCCGATGAATGGGAAGCTCTCGTTCTTTGGTTCAAAGTTACTGTGGTAATGTGAGGTACTCAGGGACTTAGACCGAGGGTGACGACTTCCTTGATTGGAAAATCTTTTCCCTCCCATTTGATGTTTGTGTACTCGCGGCCACTCTCGAGACACTTTTGTTGAGCCTGGAGACGTTGAGAGAGTGTATCCACGTAGTGGAGGAGAGCCAAATAGACGAATTGGTATTGGGCCTCTGTCTGCACCATCCCTGACCTCTGACTTCGCACCTAAAAAAAAAATTTTTTTTTTAAGAATTTTGGGAACAATTAGAATTATACCATTTCATGTTTCTTCCAACTAAACTCACCATTTGGATCGTCCGCCGGACGTCAATATCTGTATGTAACCCTCTCCGTCGAACTTGGTCAACGATCAGATCTATTACAATGAATGTCCCAGTTCGGCCAATCCCTGCTGAGCAGTGGACTTGAAGAAACAAAGAAAAGAAAAATTAAAAGTTGTTTTTTATTATTATTATAAAAATCAACGTAATTCGAAAAAAAAATATGAAAATTACCAATGATTGGTCCTGAATTTTCTATGCTCTCTTGACGTTGATTGACTTCAGAAAGAAAATTTAGAACACAACCTGGATCATCTGGAACTCCATGATCCGGCCATGCCTGTCATTGTCATATAAAAATTAAGTTCATTGTGTTTTTAAAAACTAAATTTAAAAATTAATAATCTGATTAAAATCAATTTTCGCTTACACTGAAATGGAATTGGTAAATAATCCGTTCCTCCTTATCTTTGGAAAGTGTAAATTNTAATCAATTTTCGCTTACACTGAAATGGAATTGGTAAATAATCCGTTCCTCCTTATCTTTGGAAAGTGTAAATTCCCTGAGCGTGAAATCTGCATTATTCGCTTCCTTGATGTGCGTGAGAGTCATCCCACCTTCAAGAATTTTCGTCTCTCCTGCATCTGGCCAATAGTGTGCACATTTGCTCTAGGAGCAGCAAATTCAACAGTAATTAGTTTTTTTTTCTAATCAGATTAAAAAAAAAGGTTACCAAATACTCTTACTTTGCCTCTTTCAACTTCTTTAGTAGTAGAGACAATGATTCGGGATTCCTCTTGCCAGATCATAAACCAAAAGTCTGAAATTGTTGTGGGAAGACACCCTTGTGTCGCAATGTAGCATTTCTTACAGTCTTCAAATATTTCACCTTCTGACTAATTAATAAGAAGATGAAAGAATAATTGAAAAAATAAATATACTTAATTATCGTATGCTGTAAATAAAAACTTGTAAAAAATAACATACCTTGATATAATTTGCATTTATGTAGTCGTGCGGCCATGGTTCTCGTAGAATGACTCTCGTGTGATCAAAGGGAAGGATATTCTTGTACCTGTTCTTATTTCGGTTACATGTTTTCTGACCTTCTTTCCGAGAAAATAAATGTTTTACTTCTTGTTGTTGGAGAGATTCAAATTCTTCCCAAAATCCAGCTTTCTTTCCATTTTCACGCTGAAGTTCTTTAACACGAACATCAATTCCAGAGGCAGGAATCCTCGTGGCGTTCAGTGGTTGTTTCAAATGTACAATCGTACCAGTAGTATCCACCATTGGGTTCAACTACAACAACAAATAATTATTAATTCTTCATCTTCCTCACCCACTTATCACTTTACCAACACTGATCCATATAAAGAAAGAAAAATATGTTTTATTGGCATATCTCATATCTTGACTGACCTTGCAATGTTCAATGAGTTCACTCAGAGATTCAAACTTTTCGCCTCCACCAACATCATATTTTCCACTCTGTATAACAACACAACCAAATTTAATCTATATCTTCTATAGTAGTAAACTTGAAATGATTTACCTGACATCGGATCTTAACGTGAGTGACAACGTTATCTGTCCGAACAGAGAGAACAAAATGTCCTGGTTGGGATTGAGACTCTCGTACAAGGAATGAGCCTGGTTTGGCTTTTTCTGTCAAAACTTTCTCTGCTTGCTTCCCTCCAATGTCACCATGGAACCATCTTTCATTGGTTGGATCAGCACAATATAATGGAAATTTTAATTCTATTGGATCTCCACTCTTTTCTCGTAATTGACCCTGAAAATAAAATTTTTTTTTACTGTCAACTGCAACATATAATGAAGAATATGATTTTAATGAACGAACCTGATTCTCCGTATAGTATTGAATAAGTTCACTAAGTGTAGCAAACTTTTCACCACCGTAGAGATCATAAAAGTCTCCTGTATTTTGAATTTTGACATGAGTAACATTCCCTTGTCTTCTGAAGACACTAAGGGTAAAATCTCCAGGAGATGACCTTGAGAATCGAGCTAAATAGCTTCCTTCTACTCCACGTTCCAGAAGAAGTCGCTCTGCTTCCAGACCAGAAATATTTGGATGAAACCATCTAGAGAACAAAAATAAAGCAATTAATTAATTTAACGATTCACTATTTTGTATTTGTATCAAAATTGAATTAAAAAAAATTTATTTTTTCATTTCAAATTACCTTCGATATGAGCTCATGTCGTCTGAGATTCATGAATTCTGCGACAAGAAATAAAAAGACTTAAAAGTCTTTACTGTTGTCGACTGCTAAGGATAGCTGTAAGATTACCATTCCGTTCAATACTGCAAAGACAGTAAACAATAATTAGGGGAAATGATATAGGTAAACACATTTAGATAATAAGTTGATGAAGTCAGAAGAGTGAAAACAAACCTATTAATTACAAGAAACAGGATCAAATATGAAGATAACTGAGCACAGTTACTTCCATAATTTATTTCCATTAATTCAAGTTTACGAATGGAGTTTGTTATAAACAAAAATTATCAAAATCAAAATACTTGAAACCTGACGACACCCACCCCAATAACCAAAATAGCCCTATCACAGAAACTCAGAAAACTTGTACTACTTGTCCATAGAAATGAGCAATTTTTGTGCAATCCTTTTAGTCCATTAATTTTGTTTCGAGTACAAATTTTTACTAAAACTTTTAGTACTCTGAGTTTCCGTCCGGGCTATTCTACGGATACAATTGGGTGTCGAAACTGGTTAATTTAATAGGAGAATGGAGTCGTCTAGAATCTAACAATGGAGTATAACAACTTCCGTTGTGACATATGTTGCTAACAAATGATTAGTATTTTTTACAACTAGAACCTTTCACTCCTTGTCAGTCTCAAGGTGTCAAAGTTATACTTGACAAAGGACTGCAATTTTTTACAACTGATTGGAATTTTTTACTACAGCCAATCAGAGTGAAGGAAAATAATGCCAGCCATTTTGTNCAATTTTTTACAACTGATTGGAATTTTTTACTACAGCCAATCAGAGTGAAGGAAAATAATGCCAGCCATTTTGTAATATGAAAAGTAATGAATGAAAAATACGTCAGCTATAATAACCTCTAATTAACCTAGTACATTCATAAAAATTCCCACAAACTTTGTTTTTATAAATCTTTTCTAAAAATTTCAGCAATTGGCTCAACCGCTCGTTTTCGTCATTTCAAAGAAAAAGTTTGACTGCACGACATACGATAGAACTTGCTAATTTGATTAATTAAGTGAAAGAAGCACTTTAGTAATTAAGTTCTTAATAAGGAAAGGAGTCAATAATAATTTAGAAACTGAAACTTTCACATTCTTCTTCACTCAAGACTCAACTCAACAAGAACAAGATGTAATAATTCTTCTTAAGAAGTTATCTTAAGTAACTTAAGGCGTTGCCTCGAAAACCCACGATTCAAGGCGGGAGAGAGTAAAGGAAATTACCGCAGAGCGTTCGTTTTAATACTGTACTCTAAATCTTAATCTTAATATTTAACAATAATTAATTTACAGTGTAAAAATTTAGTCACCCACTTTTTAACACCAAAATTACTAAACCGTTTAACACATTCAAAAATATCTTCTTTTAACCTAAACAACAACAACAACAAAAAAAAGTGGAAATTCACTCTTCTCTTCCGGTAACTGCCTACCTTGTATACTTTAGATTTGGATGGTANAAAAAAAATGGAAATTCACTCTTCTCTTCCGGTAACTGCCTACCTTGTATACTTTAGATTTGGATGGTATCGTTTTCAACACNACAACAAAAAAAAGTGGAAATTCACTCTTCTCTTCCGGTAACTGCCTACCTTGTATACTTTAGATTTGGATGGTATCGTTTTCAACACTTACCTATTTCAATACTAAACAATTGAGTAGATGAAGTTGAGGTACTGAGTGCATTTGTAAAGATGATTTTTGATTGTTATGAATTTTGTAAGAGATAAGATTATAATTTAACTAAAAAAAAAAAATTTAAGAAGCAGCTGTTGTTGATGGGTTGACTCCAAAATCCAAAATATTGATTTTCCTTCACTCAGCTGATACATTTAAAATTGAACAGCGGGAATATTGGCATAACTAACCATACAGATGAAATTTATCTCAATTTTTATATTCACATGGCGTCTCCTTCTAACTTCAATTTTTTTTGTTAATTGTTGACTCAACAATGCTTAATTATTAAGTTTTTATAATGAATTATTAATGAAGTCCCCANAGGGGTAAGAAATTTATCTCAATTTTTATATTCACATGGCGTCTCCTTCTAACTTCAATTTTTTTTTGTTAATTGTTGACTCAACAATGCTTAATTATTAAGTTTTTATAATGAATTATTAATGAAGTCCCCATCATGTTTTATAATGTTCCATTATGAAAATTATAATCGAAATTATTAATTATTTTAAAATGTTGGCTCATTGCATTGAGCTCAGTTGTATATTTTTCAAAGGAGTTTGTATTTCTACGGGACTAATTATTTTTCAATTACTTTGTTTTCTTACTTGTTTCATCCTGAGTATACTCCTAGCTTTTGGATTATCTGTAGGAATTCATTCTACATTTAATTCTCAATTTCCACCATATTTCATCGCATTTCTTCAAGGATTATTTCTCATTGGTTCTGCAAAACTACAAGATTCAATATTTAGACGAAAAATTAGAAGAGGAATTAAAAAATTTCCAATTTCAATGGGTCTGGTAAGTTGATTAATAATCATAGTCATAATCAATAATTATGAATATGAATATTATGTAAAAGTGTTGGATTTGCACTTGATAAATTATTAGACTAATTAACCTTATGGATTGATTGATTGATTGATTGATTATTTGTATTATTTATATAGATTCCTGTCCTATTCACTATGACCTTGAGCCTTTACGGAATGTACGAAATTTTTACACAATTCTTTCAATTTCATTATCAATGGAACAATCAAACAGAAGAAATCAAATTATCCTTACCGTCGTCACCACCAGCACCACCAGTAGTATCCTTGTCACTTCATCCACATGAGAAGTTACTCATCAGTCAAACATTGATCTTACTGATCAGTAGCAATGGTCTTCATGTCTGTCGTTTCATCCTCGCCTTTTCTTTTCTTGTCTACAATACAACACAAAAAATTCAAACGGAAGTTCAACAACAGTTACGTTTTGTCAACGGTCAAGTACAACAAGTTCCAAAATTTGTTGTTTCATTTTTTTTTCTTTGTCAACTTGGTCTTACATTTGGATATTCAATTCCAATCTACTATTCCCTCATTATACTCAATGACCTGGTCACTTCAAAAGGGATCGTTTTTTATAATATTTGTATCTTGGCAACAGTTATAAGTTTTCTAGGAAGTTACATGGAGTCGAAGAACCCATTCCCACAGGTCAAAGGTTTAGCACCATATTTTCCATTCGAGGTATGATTCTAAGTTATAATTTAAATAAGTTTTTTTTTGAAGAAGAAAACGTTTATTTAAATAAGTTATATTTCATTTGAAAATTGATATTAATTATTATTATTATTGATCATCTGATTAATCTAATTATATTGGGTTAATTTGTTTTGTTTTCTTTTGTTTTTCAGAATNTTTAGCACCATATTTTCCATTCGAGGTATGATTCTAAGTTATAATTTAAATAAGTTTTTTTTTGAAGAAGAAAAAGTTTATTTAAATAAGTTATATTTCATTTGAAAATTGATATTATTATTGATCATCTGATTAATCTAATTATATTGGGTTAATTTGTTTTGTTTTCTTTTGTTTTTCAGAATNATTGATCATCTGATTAATCTAATTATATTGGGTTAATTTGTTTTGTTTTCTTTTGTTTTTCAGAATAATATAATCGGTTCTCTACTAATTCTTAAATATGTACTCCTGCCATTTGTCTATTTATACTTCTTTCAACATACACCTTTACCTTCATCAGAAACAATATCCGTTTCAACAGTTTCCAATATCAAAGATCATGACTTTATCTTATTTNCACCTTTACCTTCATCAGAAACAATATCCGTTTCAACAGTTTCCAATATCAAAGATCATGACTTTATCTTATTTACCTTATTCTTTTCTTTGTTAATTTTACACACTGTCAAAATTTTATCACTTTCTATTTATATACCAAGAATTACGATCCATCGACAGTTACGACGACTTAGACGACGAAGACATGGGCAAAATTTCCAAGATCCAAATCTAAATGTAAATGGAGAATTCCAAGAATTAGGAATTGTTGAAATCGATGTTCAAAATTTTATTCAAGTTGAACCTAATGAGCAAATTGAAGAAGAAGATCCTGATCCAACTCCATTTCAAAATGGATTTGGTCTACGACCTATTGATTCAACTAACAACAATGACGAGATTCAAATTTTGACAATTGTTAACAGTTCTACTGAAACGGAAAGTTTTCAACCTAACAAGAGAGAAGAAAATGATGATGATGTACTGATGCTAAACGATACTAAAACTTGTATGGATCTTCATAAAACTCTTTCAAATCTGGAAGAAGGATTAACAACAGAAGAGGTCAGAAGTATTCTTGATATTTCCATTATCCCACTCCCATCTAATAATAATAACACGAATTGAAAATATAAATTTGAAATACACTGCGAAATCAATTCACATTTGTCATAAGCGTTTTAGAATTTTTTATTTAAATGGAATAACCCGGATCATTTTTTTTTCTCATTTCTTTTCTAACATGCCAAGTAAATGAGAAAAAAAAAAAGAAGAATTTCAAAAAATTTTTTGTTAACTTATTCTGAATCACTAAAGTAAGTAACCGAGTAGGACATGTAATTATTAATCATAATCTTCAATATCAATATTTCGATATTTGAAATATTGATATTGAAATAATTTCCCAATGAAAATTCGCTAAAAAAAAAATTTTTTTTTAAACATTTGGTGTGCCATGTGAATCAAGAATCAAGAATCAAGATGTTTCATTCCTTAAATTGTCATGTAATGAAGCCAATGAGAAAAACGTTTTATTATTCTTATTATTTAAAATCAGCTGACTTTAGGTGAATACTGCCGCTGTTTTTTTGTTCATTATCGATACTTCAATATCACAGTATAATTAATAAGTAATATCACATCAATATCAATATCAAAATATCACAGTCACAGTAATAATGAAGAGTATACGCTTATATTGAAATTATTCATTAATANAATATCAATATCAAAATATCACAGTCACAGTAATAATGAAGAGTATACGCTTATATTGAAATTATTCATTAATAGTGATAATGAACAATTTCAATATAACGTATACTGTTCAATGAATCATTATCCATATTTCAATATCACGGAAATCCCCCAAAATTTCGATTTTGAAATTTCAATCCTACATACCCTGGTACAGGTACAGAGTCGTTTTTAATTATTGATATTNAATATCAATATCAAAATATCACAGTCACAGTAATAATGAAGAGTATACGCTTATATTGAAATTATTCATTAATAATGATAATGAACAATTTCAATATAACGTATACTGTTCAATGAATCATTATCCATATTTCAATATCACGGAAATCCCCAAAAATTTCGATTTTGAAATTTCAATCCTACATACCCTGGTACAGGTACAGAGTCGTTTTTAATTATTGATATTCACAAATCACAAATCAATTCAAATAACTACTATTCAAATCCATTACCCAATCAGATTTAAATATTTAAAATTTATTTGGATCTCATTGGCTCCAAAATTTAAAATACTTTCATTTCATTCGACCATTCATAAAGCAGAACTTGGTATAATCATAACCATCATGAAATAAAAAGAAGCAAACAAAAAATCTCATCTGTGCTTTCAAAAACATTATAAAATTAGTAAATATTCTACGAATTTCNAAAAAGAAGCAAACAAAAAATCTCATCTGTGCTTTCAAAAACATTATAAAATTAGTAAATATTCTACGAATTTCGTTAAAAATAATTATTAGAATGGAATTATTTTGACAGTGTCAAAAAAGTGAAGGAAAGCAAAAAAAAAAATTTTTTTTTAACCCCATCCCCTTATAACTCATTTCCCTTCCATTTTTCCATCATCTTTGAGCATTTATGAGGAAGAAACAAACAACCCCCTCCATTCTGTTTCGAGTAAAGCAGTGCAGTGCAGTGCCTTCTCCCTCATTTCTGGTACCCTCAAGGCTTCTTTCCAATCAATTATTAGACTTCATAAACAACAGACATACTGCTTTATTTTCATCACTTGGAGTCATCAAATAGATTAGTCAATTTACTCACTCTAATTTATGTACAGAATTTATCTGTATTATTTCGAAAAGGGTGTGCAAAGTTGGTTCGTTATTGAAAACTCAAATTGAAGCTAACATCACAGCATCAAGCATAAGCAGTGAAGTGTTCTTACACCTTGACTATTTTGTAAGTAATTGAATATTACTTATGTGTGATTAATTATTAGTTTGTCAATATAGATCTAAGCTTGTTGGTAACGTTACGTTCTTTGTTATTTGATTAATCATTTTCATTATTAATATTTTTCGATTTTTCATTTGAATAATAATGAATAACTTGTAAAGTATAGTATACTTATGTTAATTTATGATTGGTGTAGTAAGCACTGTTTTCTGAGTACATTTACAACAAAAAATAGCAATTAATTATTGACAATTTTTTGTAGATTATGCTTCAAGTATCGGGTATGGAGAATAATAGTACGATAGAATGACAGGTATCATCATATGGAGTCTCCTCGATTCACTTCCGCTCAGTCACCACAAGACGGCGAAAATTATTGCAACGACTGTGGTGTTAATTTTGAATCCCATACGAGCTTACAAGTACATCTTAGTTACCACAAGGGAAATTTACTAAATCGTTGGGGAGTTGTACCACCACCAAATTTAGAACAAATTGGTCCAAGCTCGAGTATTCAAATTCCATTGAACAAGATACAAAATATATCAATGGAAAAAAGTGAACTTCATCCACCTATTCCAACTCCATCCCATCCTCATTATGCTCCTAATCCATCACAATTTAGCCATCATGGTTACCCTCATTTTGGACAACCAATTCATTTTTTACCCCCACAACAACAGATACAATTCTCACCATCACATCACTACGAAGAACCACGAATGGCACCACGAATCGTTAAGGAGCGTAATACATCATCAGTCGAAATACCTGCAGCCGAGATATTGGATTTGGATTCAAATCGAGTTCATGTTTATAATATTATCCAACAAGAACAGAATTTCTATCGACCATATCTTATGGCACATTCAATGGTTACCAATGGATGGCCACCACCACCTCCTCCTAATGATCCTTACCAATTTACACCACAAGAATTATATAGACACCCTCCACCACCACAGAATGTTATTTATAATTTTGTTCAACCAGACAATTATCAAACCCCACCACAGCCGAGTCAAAATCAGTTACCACCACCATTAGCCACATCACCGGCAGTCTTCCAACAACAAGAACAACATCCACCAATTACAAATAATGTTATCATTCCATCCTCAACTCCACCACCACCTCCAAAATCAATGAAAATCAAAGAAGAAGGTGGAGTTGAAATGCGTGGTAAAGGAAAAGGTGGAGAATGTAAGAGACCAAAAGCTTACAACTGTGCTTCCTGCAATAAATGGTTCACGAGCAGTGGACATCTCAAGCGTCATTATGGAACCACTGTACATAAGGTAATAAGATGAGCTAAAGCATCATTTCACGTAATAATTTACAAAAGAATTATGCAATAATGTCTCTTGCGTTGCTCAACAATCGGTTGGTTGAGAAAAAGTAATAAAAATTAAGGCATTGTCGCAACGGCTTCTCCGAAAGACTTTTAAGAAACTCATTGTGTCGGGGGAAAAAAATATATCACTTTTTAATTGTTAACTTATGGCTTAGCATTTGAATGAAAGTCAAGTTTAGTTAAAAAAAAACAGAATTGTCGTAACAGCTTAGTCCATTGTCCTTTTATCGTGATTTAACGAGTTTAAAATAGCTCATAAAATGTAAAAACCTTAGTTATTTTTAGGAAAACAATACTTTTCAGTTTGTATAAGAATTCGAGCTAACTTTCATTTCATATTTGACTATGGATTTACTGAAATTGTATTGTAATTATTTTAAGACTTTATCTAATATTAATACTGACTGTTTCTGCCTTTACTTCTTCTTTTTTAGAACAATGCCCAAAGGAATGGTGACGAAGTGGAGCCTGTGATTGGTACAGGAGGTCGGGGGAGAGGAAGAAAGAAAATGAAAAAAGAGAAAGAAGATTCTTCGAGCTTGGATTCAAACGGTGGTGACATGGATACACCCGATTCCTCTTCCAACGTCGTCATTCCTCATATTTTGGATAATAGGAATGGACAGGTACAAGAGCCACCATTGGCTCCAGTCCAAACCCACTATGCTCCACCACTACCACCAGAGCGATCATATCTCTATGTTGATCAACATCAACATCAACAATTTCCACACCATTTGTTGCTCAAACATTGATTATGCCATAACCATACTCTTGAATTACCTTTTTGGAAAAAGTACCTCTCAATTTTGTACCTTAGAAAGTTGACGGAAAATTATCTGACAATTATTGCAGAAAGTGACAACGAAAGTTCCTGGGTTTTAGCACATAAATTACTAAACTCTTCTTCTCATCAACCAATTACTAAAAGTGTAAGCAATTATTAGGCTTAGGAAAATTATGGAAAATATGGACCATTGTTTAACTACGACCCTAAACTTATCACAAAATCTTAAAAAAAAATTTATTATTATTGATAAATCAAAGGAAGGCTAGCCCAACTGTTGGAGTTTAGGATGATTTAAAATTTAAGAACTTTCCAATTTTTCTTTTTGTATCTACCATTTTTAAAAATATTTTTTATAACTTTTCAATTCTGAAAAGTTTGTCCACTGCGTGGATTATTGCAGATACCGATCTCGAGCAGAGAGAAAATAACTAACTTTGTATTTTGACAGTATTCTCATAAATCTCAATAACCTTTGTTGTCTCAAAGTAAAACTTATTAAAATATATTGTTATATAATGAAGCTAAATGAAGATGTTACCCAAAAATAGCTACATATGATTGGTTGAATTTAGGAATGAGTTGAGACTTATACTTCCAAATAGTGCTATCTAATTTGTAGTTAATACATGCCAAGTACTTACATGATTTCCTAGTGGTATT
The DNA here is from genome assembly GCA_002738285.1 of Holacanthella duospinosa. Classification (NCBI taxonomy): domain Eukaryota; kingdom Metazoa; phylum Arthropoda; class Collembola; order Poduromorpha; family Neanuridae; genus Holacanthella; species Holacanthella duospinosa. The sequence goes on along the minus strand of NIPM01000454.1, from coordinate 102,054 downwards.
GTACACTGTTCTCTTGTCACCACAGTGTCTACGATAGTGTTTATAGTGCTGGAGATGGACATCTGTCGAGTTCATATTGACAATGTGACATCTCCTGAGACAGGATGTAGGCCAATGGTTGAATGCTACAAGAACTCGACTTGGAAGAATGAACGGTTTTGTTCCAATACTGAATCTTTGGTCATCAAGTGGGATTTTGTAAACATGTTGAAGCATATGAGCCATTTTTGGAATTCCTTCGAACCATGATCTTTCGACACCTTCAAAAAAGCAACCATTTTGTTTCACTTGGTAGGAAGTGACGATTTTTGTTCTTGTACTGTTATTCTTTTCGTAGGTATAAAGCAAGTCGTTCCAAGTTTTAAATTTCAGTGGGATTATGACCTGATATTTGAGTAAATTACCAAACAAACAAACAAAAAGAGTATTTTTTTTAGTACTTACTTCATCAATGTCCATGAGTGCGAGATACTTGTGTCTGTACATCCCACGGTACAAACAGTCATTATAGGGTAATATTTCTAGTTGTCGTTTACGAATAATTTTTCGAGTGAAATACTTGTGTCGAAGTCCAGCATTGTTCGGTAAGTGTCCAGGGAGTGTAAGAGGAGCTACTGTGACCATACCTTTTTTGACATAGTAGTCCAGTACCTTTTTCGTGCTTGGTGATACTTCATAGAGATAAAGATATATTTGTGATACTCCAAGGAGATTTAAGAGTTCAAACCATTCAATTAATCGAATGCCGATGTCAATGTCAGGAAAATCGAGTCCTTTGACACAAACACCAAAACCAGAGGGCGCCTTAGTTGGTGGTGGATTATGTATTACTCGTAGCTTGTTAACAGCTCTATCACACTTCTTCCTCACTATCGATACAGCAAATGGTATTAATTTCTACAATTCACAATAAATTTTTCATAATTTTAGGTTCAACTGTTCAATTTATATTACAAAACAGTAGTTGTAGGATTTAAAAAAAAATAATCACCTTAAATTCTATAGTGAGTGGACATGTAAGCATCCTGGGTAGATGCGTCATGTTCCTAACTTCCTTCTTCCCCCAAGGCCAAAGGCTTTGGGACTTAGTAACCTTGACAACTTTTACTATTGAACGTCCAGAAAACCAAAACTGGCAGAAGAGTGGATCATTCTTGGTTCCGATATTAACAGAATTGGCAATTCCCAAAATCCGAATAACAGAAATGTTGCCAATTAGTTCTCGTTTATCATAAAAAGCACTGTAGAAGTACATCGTCGAATAATCTGTTTGTAACACCTAAAAATGAGCATAGAGATAACAATTGTACTACTAAAACAAATCAGTCTCTTAGAATAGCAAATCAATCTCTTAGAGTAAGTAAAAAGCATAACAATTAAGTCCTACCTGCCAATAATTATTGTTGAAATGGAGTTCATCGTTTCGTGGATAGCGAATATGGCACGATGATGGTCCTATCGGCACTCCTTTATTGAATACAAACCCCGGTGGGTCAATCTCAACAATGTTCGATANGCACGATGATGGTCCTATCGGCACTCCTTTATTGAATACAAACCCCGGTGGGTCAATCTCAACAATGTTCGATACAAAACTAATAGGTTCTAATTTTGTCGCCCATTGTTTAGATTCATTGATGAGGTTCACATAATGGACAGGTTTATTGTTATTTTTCAATTTTGCTTCAGGTGTTTTCTTGACCCATCTAACAAAAATAATCAATGGTGCTTGATGATACCAGTGTAAAAATACATTAATNTCAGGTGTTTTCTTGACCCATCTAACAAAAATAATCAATGGTGCTTGATGATACCAGTGTAAAAATACATTAATGTAACTTTTACCTCATGAGTAGGGTTTGTGTAGTTTGGTCAACTGAATTGTCAAGGTTAAACAACTGGTCTGACGGATGTTCGAATGAATTTTCTTTCCTGAAGATCGAAGAACTTATAGTTTGTATTTCGTAGATGTTACTTGAATTTGCGTATTTGTACGACTTCAATGGTAACTCTAGATACATCTCAAAATCGAGTTCCGTTGAAGTAGACCTATACAAGATGTAACAATTGTGTAAGAAAACTATAAAAACAATANTTTTTTTTTAAAAAAAAAAAAAAAAAAAAAAAAAAAAAAAAAAAAAAAATTTCACACCGTTGTTGACCTTTTTCAAAAAAAAAGTTCTAAATTTTGTTTCTTGAGTCCTTGAACTAAATTAAAATTTTTCAAAAAATTCTAAAATAAAATATTTTCCGAAATTAACTACTTTGAAGAAATCTCAAGTCGTATTCACAAAGTAATGAAAAGCTCCATGGATACGCCCTGAAAAAATTAATAACTATCGATAAACTGATATCATTTTCATCCATAAAATTTGTCGCAACTGTATTTCTGTTAGTATAAGTTAAAGATGGTGACGATGATAGACGTTTTTGCGGCATTTGTAATACTAGTTCCACTGCTTGTACAATGCAATAATAACACCACCGAACCATTGAATGCTACACTTAGTAATATCCCATCACAGTTAGAAATTATAAAAACACTACGAGAAGCTGGAAAAGCAGAAAGGCTTCACCATTCAGATGAATGTGACCCCACGATGAACGACAAACTTTTCAATAAAATGGTCAATATTCATCGGGATCTTTTTACCACCAAGATTCTCGAAGATTTGGTTACAGAAATCAAGAATACTTGTGATTGGAAAAGACACATGGTCTGTGATCCAACACGGAAACGTTGTATCTGTGGAGCAAATTCACTCTGGGTTCCATTGACTCCAGAAGAGAGGAATGACCAATATAGTGGGAGGTGTGCACTGATAACGAATAGTCCTTGTTATGACTCACCGGTAATACTGAAAAATATTCAAATTTAAAATAAAATAACTAAATAACAAATAAATAATGACTCACAGGAAGTACATAGGAAAGATCCAGAAAATATCCTTGGAATAGATCCACCGTTTGCTGCATGTATTAACGGTACAAGTTGTCAAAATGGTGCATGTAAATGTACCAAACCAGGTACAAAAGAGTGTTCTGATGTGGAGAACATTTTTTCTACAAGACTCAATAGTATCTGGGAAGAAGCCAAAAAATTTAAATGGGCTGGATTCAACGACAGTTGTATCTACGGGTCAAACTTGACTATCGACACTAGAATCCATACTCTTCGTTCAATTCAAGTAATGATGAAACAATGGAGAGAAAATGGTGTCTCTGTTGCAAATCTTTGTGACTTCACCCAAGGACTTGAATGTCAACCTGAGGGGAACGATCGATTGGCCAAAGTCGGTACCTGCGTCTGTAAGAAGAGATCATTTTATTTCAATGGTACTTGTCAAGGAGAGGAAGCAAGTTTTTGTGAATTTAAAATTTGGGCCGAAGATTCTGCAATAGGACACCAGAGGCCATGTTTACCGGTAATTTATTGAAAAAAATTTTTTTTTGATTTACCATTCAACAGGTATTATACTTGAAAGCGAAAACTACTAATTAACACTACGAAGTAGTGTTAATTAGCTTTACGATCAAGTAATTGCAAGTTTTAGCCAAAATATTTTTGCCTGTCTTATCAAGGAATTAAGTTGTACGACAGTGATCCATTCAGGGACTCGACGATCGTTTTATGCTTGCTGTTATGTTGGAGTTTTCGGGTATTTTGAAAATTGGAAAATTAAAAAATTAAATTTATCAATTACTGTGTCGTTTTTTTTTTTTTTCAGGTACCGAAGTTTTGAATCGCCAAAGGAGACACGATTATTCTGTCCTCTTCAAGCTCATACACTGACTCCATCATTTGCACTTATAATTCTCACGGTTATTTCTCATCTTTACAATATTTATGAGAATTATTCAAGATTGAAATTTTTAATCATCAAATTCCCAAAATTTTAAACAAGTTTTCACCACGGATGATTCAATTTCAATTTTGCTCAGAAAACTATTGACTAGAAAGTTTTTTTTTTTTTTGGAATATATACCAATTATTTAAAATAATTCTACTTTACATGATAATGTTCAATAATTTGCTTAGCTGTGTGAAGGGGTTATCGATTTTCCCAAGCGTCCCAGTATTCTTTTGTTTGCATTTCCGCTAGTCGTGACAAGGTACGTTGAAATGCAAACAGTTCTTCCTCTCCTGTAAAAATACTTGCTTGAGCTCCTTCGGATTTTGAATTTATTCCTAAATCATCCATCAAATTTCGATTTTCATCAGAAACTGTCTCCTCTGATTTTGCATCATGAAAAAGTTGAGACAAATGTACGTCGGATGATATAACTAATCGAACTCGATTGTCATATAGTGTATCAACAAGTGTAATAAATCGTCGTGCTTGTGACTTGACTGTTAGATTTAGTTGAGGAATATCTCGTATGAGAAATGTATGAAAAAATTGTGCCATGGCGAGATAATCAGAAGCACCTAGTGGCTGTAGTTAGAAAAAAAAAATATTAGAGATAAGTTTTCAAATTTCAGTTAAGTTTTGAACAAGAAATTAGTTTTTGAAATTATGAAATTACCCGATCACACAAATCTTCAAATGAAGAATCCACTACCTGTCCGCATGTTTTAGGGAATGCGACATTTCGACCTTTGATGATAAGCGTTTTTGCACGGACGGTATCATTCTCTTTTGAACATAAGAATTTAAAAATCCTGTCAATCTCTGCATTCGCATCACAATTCATCTTACTACAAATTCAGAATCAAATTAGTGTAAGAGAAATTGATAAAATGTTAATTAGTTAAATATGATTACAAACCAGAAATACTTGGTTTCATGACCATCTGGAAGTCTCCTTTGTCTGTAGTCAATTCCAGAATCCAAATTCACTGTTTCACAGTGATCTTTGAGAATTTGTATGAACGGTACAAAATTTGATCTCTGTAAACCTGAAACATAATAATTGTTCAATAATTAATATTAAAGAAAATGGAAAACAATATTATAGCAGAAGAGAACTGCCCAAATTAATATAATGCACGGGCAAAGGAGCCGCTGGTTAAGTATCCCTTACAATCACACATGATCAGTTGTGAATGTTGATTGATAAGCGGCTCCTTTTCCCGAATTGTTCTTCGTCCCCACCATTTTTGTAGAGATCTTCCGGTGGACGATTACTGGTAGCTATTACAACCACTCCTTGTTGAAATAATGATGTAAAGAGTCTTTTGAGAATCATAGCATCACCTATATCCGTCACCTAAGAATAGTCGATAAGTTAAACTACATAGAACAAGAATAATAACTAATTTTTTACAAAATGTAAGAATTTTTTTATATGATTCATTTACTTGAAATTCATCAAAGCACAACAGCCAAGCTTCACGTGCAATATCCAAAGCAACGGGTGGTATTGGATCATAAACTTTTGGTCTCGTACCACTCTTCACATCAAATGCCGTGGCTTGCTTGACTTCATGTATCCGAGAATGAACGTCTGACATGAAGGCATGAAAATGAATTCTTTTAGAATTCTTTATTGGTGAAATCGAATGGAAGAGATCCATGAGCATTGTCTGAAATTAAGAACTTCGTGATTGTAAACTAATCTCTTGTTGATGGATAAACAAAACAGTTTGGATCTCCTATTGAACATTTTATCAAAAATACATTTAGTTAGTCGAACAACGTTGGATTGCATCTGGAGCTGAAACGAATGCAGTAGTTTTTTTTTTTTTTTGAGTTGTGTGATGGTGGTGAAAATAAAAACTACTGCATTCGTTTCTGAATTGGCTGTACATAATCTAGAATCTAAAATCTCTTATATTTAAATTTAGAATTAGATTATAAAGACGAGTTTAAAGAAAATTTAAAAAAGCTTGTATTTACTTTTCCCCCACCAACAGCTCCGTAGATATATATTCCTTTAGGTGCATTTGACTTTTTGTATTCTGGATTTCCAGATAAAACTCTCTTGAAAAGTTGTCCAAATACTCCAGTAGTTGGTTTAGGAGGTTCGTAATTCTTAAGGGATTCATTGAGGATATCAAATTTAGTCATGACTAGGAGTTGATGTTTGTCTTCATTTAATTTCCCCTTCTTCACAAGGTCACTGTAGATATCCGAAGGAAGAGAATTCGTTCGACATGAACTAGTGGAAAAACTAAAATTATGATATTTGACAGGAAGTAGTAGTTGCTTGTGGTAACAATAATAATTGTTGACAACCCTTAATAATCGTATCGTCATAATTAGTCGCACTACTCACTAAATCACTAGTCACATAAACAAATAAAGTTAACAAAACTTAAATTTTGATTATTGTCGTTGAATTTGAAATGATTTTTTATAAAATTTAATTTCAAATTCAAATATTGCACCATAAAACTCCCTCCAAAAATAATTACTTGTTTCATAATTCTTTATAAAACAAAAATTATTAAATATTAATCAATTAATCGTAAAACAAACGAGGAAATTATGTAGTTCTACAGTGAAAGAAAAAGTTGTTCTTATTTATTTATTTCTCTCAAAAGAAAATTATATATAATTTATTATAAATAAATATTAAAAGTTGAGCTTACCGAAGGAAGTAATAAATTTCCTTTTACAACTTGGGATAACAGAAATACAGAAACAAATAAAAAAATTTCTAAAAGCTGCAGCTAACCATAGTTAACAAGCGATAATCAATCAATAAGTTTATTTGACGTTGGCCATCTCCCTATCAATGAAGTTATGCGCATAAGTAAATTAAAATAAAATAAAATAAAGTTATGAGTTTTAAAATTACTGGAAAAGTTTTAAAATATTTGAAATTAAAAGTGATAAACAAAACGTGAAGTTTGGATCAGTGGTAGCTTCTGAGTCGTCCTTGATAATTTGAATTGTGGGTCCTTTGGCATTCCTTGAAAGTAATTCAGTCGAATGTGAGATGTCCCAGTGCATTCCCAAATAAGCATGAAAGAAAGAAAGTTGATCTCCACAGTATTTGCACTGCTTCTCCTCAAAAAGTCCCATGTTAAACCAATTCCCAAGCGATAAACAAGCGATAATCAGAGCAGTGAAGAAAGATTTAAAAATTTCTAGTTGTTGGATTTCTTATTAAAAATGATCCTGGAAGTAACTCCCGTAAAAATATAAGCTTTCTTTGTTTTTCAGAAAAATTGCAGTATTCTTTTGTAATTTACTAACAATTTAAATAATTTTGCAATGACAAATTGGAATTGTTCGAAGAAAATTTTACTAATAGTAATTTTACTAAATTACTATTAGTAATTTAATTTATTTTTTTTTGAATAAAATTTGGGTTTTTTCCTTGGAAACAACATCTCAATTTGGGCTCCAACAATTTTGATTTTTCAACCAACTTGGACCTCTANATTTATAATTTATAATTTTATATTGTTTGTATACTATACGGTTGGTTTTCTAATATTCTGTATAATTAAATTAACTATTATTATCGAAAAAAAAAAAAAAAATTTTACTAAAAGTAATCCGTGAACAACAGACAGTGAAAACAAAGCAAATAACAGGTGTTACACTGCGTTTCCAAAACGAAAATTAGAACTAAAACTGGCTTTTTAACAGGCCTAGCCCCTCCGCGATAATCCATAATTGGACCCTCAGAAAATATTGTTATGACATGATACTTTTACAGCCCTCTTTCATTTTGTCAATCAACTTTGATCACGACAATTTTTCTACTAACTAATCTAATTTCATTTTGTTATTTTTTTTTGTCAAAATTGAAACGCATAGGAAATAATTTCTTTAAGGTTAATACATCTAATATCAAAAAATAAGTTGTTGCCTTGCCCCAATGTCGCTAGATCTAGGAGCAGCCCCTAGATATTGGAGCTGCTCCTATATGAGCTCAAACTCATAGATTTAGCAGCAGAGAGACCTTACATTTAGCAGCTTCACTTTTCAATTATTTTTCTAAAATCGAGATCAATAATAATTATTCTCGACCGAGCTTTATTATCAGTCGAAAGACCATAGGATTAGCTATTTAATTCAAAAAAAAAATTAAATAGAAATGTTCAACCATGTAATTTATAGGCACATTTTATTGAACAACTTAGCCCTGCCACCGAGGTGAAAAGTTGCTAAATTTGATTTACTATCGATTAAAAACAGTTGCTAAACTCGTCAAGAAGATATTATATGTTCGAGCTTTTGAAAATAAGTTTCGTGCTGCTAGATCTAGCAGCANTTATTTTTCTAAAATCGAGATCAATAATAATTATTCTCGACCGAGCTTTATTATCAGTCGAAAGACCATAGGATAAGCTATTTAATTCAAAAAAAAAATTAAATAGAAATGTTGAACCATGTAATTTATAGGCACATTTTATTGAACAACTTAGCCCTGCCACCGAGGTGAAAAGTTGCTAAATTTGATTTACTATCGATTAAAAACAGTAGCTAAACTCGTCAAGAAGATATTATATGTTCGAGCTTTTGAAAATAAGTTTCGTGCTGCTAGATCTAGCAGCAGCTCCTAAATTTAGCAGCTCAGCCCCTACATTTATAGGCTGAGCTGCTAAATCTAGCAGCGGGCTGCTACTTCTAGTGTATCATCGGGCCCTACTGCCCTAACACCCATTTTTATTATTTATGAAACTCAAATTACATTAAATTAAAAACTAAGAATACCTAATTTTAGTAACCCAAATTAAAAAAAAATTAATTAAAAATTGTAAACTGCAAAACTGTTGAGATTATTATTTCATCTAGTAATGAATCTATGTCTACACAGTTAAATACTTTCGAACAATTGAAAACATTTGACAGATAAAGACAAAGAACTCTCTGTAAGTTTAATAAATTAGGAAAATATCCCGGGATGATTTGCACTTGAACTTTATCCAGATTATAGTGCCTTCTGCTGAAGTTATGAAAAATTATTTACTTTTTACTCGACAAATAGTTCGATGTAACGATGTTCCATCATATTCTTATTCTTTCTCAAGGCCAAATTCAAGTCATCAGCACAGGCAAAGAAAACACGAGCCGAACCTGTAGCCATTATAAAATATAAAGTAAGTTTAATATTGTTTTAATATTTAAATGTAGAATTTACGTATTGAATGTACGTATAACAACAAATGAATTATTACCAGATGGTCGATTGGTTTCATCATAGATGATCTGAATACCTCCAGTTGGTAATGGATCAAAGAAAGCCTTAATGTCATTTTCAGTAGCCGACCATGGTAGTCCTAAAGTTGAATGTAAGAATTAAATTATTTGTTAGTAATTTTAATTTAATTAAATAGTTAAGTTAGGTTATAATTTTTTGTATTTAACCTCGCATTAGGAGAGGATAGTCACTCATTCTTCTTCCAGGTTTCAAGCCAGGCATTAATGGCGGAGGTGGAGGTGCATTTGAATTTCTACCACCACCAACATGGTCCCAGGATCCAACTTCATTTGCATAGCTGTTCCAATTATCTTGTCCAAATCCTATCAAAATTTTAAAATTCTCATCAAAAAAGTCTTGAATTATAATATAAGTTTATTAATATAAAATTGAGAAATACTTCTAGTATTTTTAGTAAGTAAGTAAGTTTCAAATATTTTGTCTTACGTCCTCCCCCTCCATTATTGCTGATAGTATTTCTATTGAAATATCGAGAAGGCCCAGGACCTGACCTCTGTTGTCCCATAAGTTGCCTTGAGTCTCGATTTGGACGATCATATGGACTTGGTCGGTGACCATATGAATGAGGTCGATGATTTCTCTCAACCAATTGATCAAATGTTCTTAGCTCAATGTTTGTCACACGAAAGATTTCAACGTACCTGATAGGAAAAATTTTAATATAAGATTCAAGAATTTGAGAGGGGAGGTGTCATACTGCGACAGCCTTTTACATCCCCCTCCCGTCCCACTCCCCTGACCCATGGGAAAACCACACAATAGAGTCCCTCCCACAGGATACCCTTGGAGAGTAATTGGTTTAAAATGTTTAAATTAGTAGTCTAAAGATGAACCTGTGTCCAATGGATTGGCGATCGAGCTGTAGCGCTGACTCGGCCATTTCAGGCGAGATAAACTGTACATATGCTTCCCCTGTTATTTTGCCCCCAGAATCCGTGACGATTTGTATCCCATTTGGTGCAACCTCCAACCCTAACCACCACCCAATATTCATTTAAATAGCCACAACAATTATTATTTGTATTATCATCGTAGAAACAATTGAGACATTACCCCACCTTCCCTTCCGATCGAACATGTTCCTGTGTAACCGGTGTGACTAGAAAAATCATGGGTTACACCACCCATCCCTCCCAATGGGAATCTATGAATCCCCTCCCATAAATCAATTTTCATTGTTAGTATATTTGCTCATTTTTCTTTAATTTTGAACGAAGTCCCATGTTACACAGGGACCTGCTCGATCGTCGCAACACTTACCCCTTCTGACCCGAACTGAGCTAGTTAAATCAATATTAAATTAAAATAAAATTACCATCCAAGAACTGCTCTATATCGTCCACGGTACACTCGTACGGAAGACCACGAAGGCGAATAAAACTTTCGCATTCATTATCATAGCCCAGATGTCCACCGCCTCCACCACCACCACCACCGCGATGATATGAACCGTTGCTGTTATTATTACCCATCATGACTTCTTCTGGACGAGTTCGTCTTAGGATCCATTGCATCTCAACTTTCTTAACTTTGAAAACCTAACACCAAATAATTTAGTAGTTTTTTTTTTTAAATTCATCTAAGAATAATCTCAAAATATTACTTCAATGTAACGATGTCCCATATTTTGACGATCTTTTTTTAATGCCGCTTGCACATCACGGTCCGTCAACATTTCAACAAAGCATTCCCCAGTTGCTCGGCCCTCACTTGTCTTTACCAAATGAATACCATCTCTGTCTCCCATAATCTGACATTCCTCTAAACAAAATCAAAAGATGTTTAATTAAACATTATTCTTTTAATGTTTAACAGATGTTGAAGTTGATGAGGGGAGGGGAGAGG